>RJWM01003564.1:0-112080 GCA_004363535.1 Dasyprocta punctata | reverse complement strand
AGTTCACTTGAGTGCTACTTGTTACGTATGTGGGTAAAGGGACTGAGTCTCTACCTTGAGCAACCTCTTAGTTTTCCTTAGAAGAGGCTTGTGACATCTCTCCCAAAGGATGACTGCAAAAATAAAAATAGATGATAGAAATGAAGGAGCTAACCCAAGGCCCCTATAGATGCTGAATAAAGGCTCCTTCCTTCACCAGAACTTGGAACATCACTTGGAAAAGACATCCAAATGGACAAAGCGGCTTCCATAAAACCATGTGTCACCTGCATGCGACTCTGAGACCTTCTCAGTGCCTCACCTGTGGTTCAGAGTCAGAAGAGTGGGTGTGTGTGGACTTTGGACTCAGACCACTGAATTCAAATCTTTGCCACTGTCACCAAAAAATTATAGATTCTTTTCAGCCTTGGCTTACCTATAAAAGTGTTTGTAAAAAACACTTAATACTTAATGGTTCCAGGATTAAATGACATGAATCATGTGAAACAGTCCATAATAAAAATGCATTGAATTATTGCTGGTTCTTGACAAATGTTTGAATAAATATTTCCATAGTCTTCACAGGGATATGTGAGGCTATTTACTATACATCCAATAAAATTGGTGTACCATAATATACTCAGTTGTATCTCAAATTTTAGCATTCAGTTTGTATTTATTTATTTTTATCTATGGTAAATAATGTTGCAAGGAACATCTCTGAAGAAGTATCAATTTCTTTGACTGGAATTCTTTCCTTAGGATAGAATCCTAGAAATGGAATTACTGGGTTTAAAGAACTAATTCAGCAGTTCTGAAAGATTTTTCCCATATTGCCACATAGTCTTCAAGTGGAAAACACTAAGAAAGTGTTCTACTATGCTCATTAATCACTTTTTTTTGTTTTTACTTTTTTGATGGGTCATTCTCTATGCTAGCTTTTTATTATAAACAATTAGGCTAAAATTCGTGGCTTTAAGCCTTATTACATTAAGTAATCATAAAAATTAGGATTCAGTGGCATTTTCATTCATATTTATTTGCTTTTAAAAGCTTTAATTACAAAATTTTGTAAGACTTATTTATTTTGTGCAACTTATTTATTTTTTGAACCTTACTCTGTGTGTGTGTGTGTGTGTGAAGCATCAGTGAATGGATGGGTTTTCAGACAGGGTCTTACTATTTTTCTCAGGTTGGCCTCAAGCTCCTGGGGCCATACAATCCTCCCACCTCCCCACTAGCAGGGACAGCAGGTGTATGCTGCAGTGCCTGGCCTCTTTTTTCATCTTTATTGGTTGCATGGTCAGAGTTTTGACTGTAACTTAGGCAAAAAAAGGTTAGATTCAGGGTCTAACTAATGCATATGCATTAGTCCTAAGACTCCATTTCTTTACTGTGATTTCTTCTGTGTGTTGGCTTTAATCTTGGACAGGTTTTTTGAAGACCCTCGAAGAAGACCTGTAGTACTGAGTTCCAGTCCTTATTATTTGTTGCCGTACTTTAGATTTATGGAGTCTCTCCAAAGGCTTACTGTTGACAGCTTGATGCCCCGCTTGGCACTATTGGAAGGTGGGAGAACCTTTAATGGGGAGGTTAAGGTCATGAGGGTGGGGAAATTAGGGGATTGTGAGATCTTGGGGCTTAATCACTTCTTTTCAAATGTGCTCACTCAGTCAGATAGCAGCAGGAATGAGCTAAATCTTTCCCTTGGTGTCCAAGGAAGTGAGTGTCCAATTTACTCCCTCCCTTCAAAAGTGGTGGCCTGGAGGCAACTTGTCATAAACCCAAGAATTTAGGGCAACATGGCCTGGGCTGAAGCGCAGCAAGATCTAAGATGTAAAGTGATCTATCTTCCCCTCATGTTTTAACATCTCCAAAATCAAAGTACGCCTACTGGTAAATGTGTATATTTTAGGTAATGGATTACCAGCCCTCCTTAATCCCACCCTTGTTCCGATTTATATTAAATTGTTGCTACTTCTTATCAATGCTGTCCAAAAATTGTGAAATATAAAAATTCACATATTGTGGCTTAGGGACGGCTTAAGGATTTAAGTGGACGATTGAGCTTAATCTTTCTAACTACCCCACGAGGCAGGCCCAGTTGTTATCCCCTTTCAAACAGTAGAGAAACTGAGTTTTCAACTTGGACTGTTATTTGATCAAAGCTACATGGTTTGTGAGGCTTCAAACTCTGGCGGCTTTGATTCCAGAGCTGTACTTTTACTTAATATATTATACAGTTCCATTATTCATTCCCAGGAATACATTTCGGCAGCGAGGACGCATTCTGCTGTGGGGTTTATTTATGATCAATAACTGAGATGAGGGGGATGCCCATTTGCTCCTAGTTGCCTCTTCCGGAGGCATCAACCTCAGGCTGCCCAGAAGCATGCAAGTTACAAAAAGTTACCACAAGGTGGCGCGCTTGACCTTTTTTCCTTACTGCAAACTCCCAGCCCAGTCTGCCTTTCCCTTCTCTCGTCTTCCTGTTAACCCACAAATGCTGGTTTTCGAAAACCTTGCCTTTGCATCTTATAGGAAGTGGAACCTGCCATAGTGGGAGTTGGATACCGGGAGAGGAGTGTGTGAAAAAGCGGTGGTGTGTGGTGGAATTAAGTTCAACACCCAGACTGTAGTTTAAAGCGGTGGTGGTATGCTGGGTTGACTAATATCTTGTTAACACCAAGCTGAACTGAAGCAACATGGTGCTGGGTGTGGAAGGCCCATCTGAGGATTGCTGCCAACAGCATAAAAGGAGAATTGGAGGGAAAGATGGTGCTGTTGATTCTCCTGGAGAAGCTGGTCAAGCTGGTTTTCCAGATATGGACTCCATTCTTCTCATCTTTGGAGGAGCTCTGGACCTCACTGTCACTGCAGTTCTCTCTCTCTCTCTTTTTTTGGCGGCACCGGGGATTGAACTCATAGCCTCACGCCTGCCAGATAGGCACTTACACCACTGAACCAAACTCCCAGCCCTAGTTTTTTGAGGCAGGGTCGCACTATGTAGCTCAGGCCAGCCTCGTGCTCGCATTGTAGCCCAAGCGGGCCTCGAACTCACAATGCTCCTCCTACCCCAGCCTCTGGAGTGCTTTGGGGGAGCTCTAGTTCTTACTTTGAGCGTTGCTTCTTGGCTCCAGTGCAGATTCCTCAGCCTGCTGGCACAGATCCTTCACCCTGCTGGTGCTGACTTTCTAACTTCCACCACTGACTGACCTTTGGGCCTTTCCAGTGCAGATCCTTGACACAGACTTGCATGAGACACTGTCATGGGCTCTAAGCCTCCAACTGGACTTGTGCAGGACACTGCCATGGGATCCAGGCCCTCAGCTGGATTCTTTGGGTCTCTGGTGCACAGACAGATCTCCTGCACTGTTTGCACTTGACTCTTCAGGTGAATATTATAATGTAATTCTATACATCATATGTCCTGTATTAAATCCTTCTCCTTGCAAACCCTGAGTACAACAGGTGGTGTTTGGTCGTGTCATACTAAGTCTCTTCTCCTCAGCCCATTGCCCCAGGATAAAAGTTCTATGAATTGGTTTAAGTATCTGTTTTATAAAAAACAGTGAGATAGTCAAGATTTTGGGGTCCCTGCAAAAACATTTGTGAAATTTCAAGCCTTCCTGAGCCTTCTCCTCCCACCCACCACACTGTTCCAGTGTGAGGGGCTGCATGGGGATAGGAGTCCACCCACTGGTCTCAGGATGGGTCCCAGGTATGGGAGGGGTGCAGGCTTCCCCACCGGAGGAAGAGGGTAAGGACTTGGCTGAGCCCAGTGAATGAATGTCACAAACTTAGGGCTGGCATGTCCTCAGGGATGGGGATGCAGAGCCTTGTGGTTGTGAGTGGATGACAGTGTATTCTAATGTCCCAGAGGTGAGACTAAAAACTCTAAAATAAGGTCCTGCATGTCAGGGCTCAGATCCAAAAAGCAGTCACTCAACTCACCAGCCTAAAGCGACCTCTTTCATTTCTCCTCCAATAGTCATAAAATACCTACTGTATCTATACCAGACATCAGGAGCTGGAATTCTGAGACAAACCTATCTACTATTGCTTAGTAGGAGAGACAGATATAGCTAGGAAAATACCATCCAATGTGGCAGTTCTCCAGTACAGTGAAAGAGGGAGGCTGAGATAGGCCTGCTAGAGATTTTGACACAGGCCATTTGGTACCCAGGGATCCTTTTGCAAGTGATAGAATCTCCATTATATTCAGTTTTTTGTTTTAAAAAGTAAGGTTCATAGTGTAAATGTTGTATTATCTGTTTTGCAATGCTGTAACAGAATACCTGATGCTGGATGATATATAACTTACATTTCTGGGGATTCAAGAGCATAGTACCAGCATTTGCTTAGCTCTGTTCTACCATGCATCATAGTGGATGGTATTTAAATTGTGAGAGCAGATTTAAAAGAGATCACATGATCTGATGGTTAATTTTGGTTGTCAATTTGATTGAATTGAGAAATACCTAGGAAATTAGTAAACCACATTTCTGAGTGTGTCTGCAAGGGTGTTTCCAGGGGTGATTAAAATGTGGGACAGCAGGGGGAGACCTCCCCTGAATGTGGGTGATAACATCCAATAGACTGGGGGCCCAGAAGGAACCAAAGTGGAGAAAGGAGAAAGCCTGTCTGTGCAGGTTGTTGCTTTCTGGTATCAGCATTCTTTGGCTGCCAGGAGGTACGCAGCTTTCCTCTGCCATGCCCTTTCAGTCACAGGGTTCTGTCTGTAATAATAGGCCAAATTACCATGAACTGAAACCTCTGAAACCATGAGCCAAGGTAAGCCTTTTCTTATTTGTTTTCCTCAGGTCTTTTGTCATACCAACAACATGCTAACTAACAAACATGGTAAGACCAGAATCAAAGGAGAGTGAGCTGAGATGGCTAGACTCACATTATAACAACCTCTTGTCATGATTTGAAAGCAGTGCTCTCACGATCTAGCCACTTTCCCTTAGGCCCTACCTCTTGGAGGCTCCATCACAGAGAAAACCAACCCTCCAGGACATGAATCTTTGGGGGATACTCTCAAACCAGCTCCAGGTCATAGAGTATGCCAATGCCTGTTCCACAGAACTGACATGAAGACTGAGTAAGCACACTTTGTTCTAAGCCTAATACAAGGAGATGCACCAGTCTCGCTCATTTTCTTTTCCCTTATGGGACCTTAGCAAAACTCCAAGGCAGAATTAGTACACTGGGTGATAGAAAATGAATCCTAGCCTTTCTCCACAGGTCTGAAAGAAGGGGAAGAAACTGGTGAGACTGCATCTAATTGAGGTAAAGCTGAAATGATAGAATTTCATTTCAAAGGACTGACTGCTCAAAAGCAAAATTGGACTTGGGTGTGTGTGATATGAAACTCTCCCCTTGTCTGACAAGACCTTGTTAAGGGTGCACTTGATGGATGTGATCATGTGACTAAGAACCTTAGCATAGACTTAGTTGGGTGAGTGAAAGTACTGAGTCTGAGGCAGGAAATGAGCCACAGCCACAGCAGAGCTGGTTTAGGGAGGGTGAGCCAGATGGCAGGGGGCCTGGCAAGCACCACCTGCAGCGGCTGGGAGCGTGGGGAAGGTTGGCTTGGAGAAGGCCACCTGTGTCGCAGCGTGTCCTCTGCTGTCCCAGCACCTCAAGGGCTGTTACCTGAAAAAGGTTCCGCATTGCCCATGTGTGCACCACAGTGGGTCTCAGGAAGCATCTTTGAGTGTCCTAACTGAAGAAAGTATTTCAACACCGCCCATCACTCGGAGTCATCTCATGGAGGGAGCCACTTCTGTGTTGTATGGCTTCATTGAGTGGGGGTACCAGGTAGCCTCTGGCCACCTCTTTGGCACAGTCCCTGATAGTGTCGCTCAGTCAGGGTCCAAGGCACCATGATGACTCCTTCCTCGGCAGTCCGTGAGGCTCCTGACAGTATTTGCAGAGTATACTGTGCTTTAAAAAAAAAAAAAAAAAAAAAAAAACTAGAAAAAATACTGTAGCACTCCGATGTTTCAAGGAGGCCAGAGTTCAAAAGTATTTTAAAATTTCACAGCTTCAAAGACGTTTTTCTGTTGTAAACAAGGCGTGACTCGATTCTAAGGTGTTTTCTCTAGGATTTAAGTTTTCTTTGGATTGTTAAATATGTCCTTGTGAAAAAAATATGCCCTTGTGAGTAGCATGAATTTTGTTATTATTAACTGTGGGTGGATTATGCCCACTTAAATCATCTCATTTAGTGTCTCAAAAATATCCTTTGAGATTAAGCCTTATGATTATCTCTGTTTTGCTGGTGATGAAACCAAGGAAAGAAAGTTTGCTGACAGTCACAGAAGGTTCCCTCTTCTTCTCTTTGTAGATATGTGTCTTGAGTTTGTTCTTTTCTAAATCAAATAAATGTAAAGTTAGTCCAGGTAGGTCAGCATAGGACGTAGAACTCGGGTCTCCCTTAGAAGTCTTAGAGGCAAAATAATAACACGAACAAGCTCTCATTTACGGACTGCTTACTTTCTTTCAATGAATCCTCACTCTAGCTATAAAGTTGGGAGAAGGGGAAATTCAGTAACTTGCCCAGGGTCACAGGGCCTTAGAAAGAGAGTCTAGGATAATTCTGCTTTCACCTGGAGTGGGACATTGAGCCAGAGGTCTTGACTGCTGATGTATGTCTTTGCCATGAGGGAGTGCTGGAATAGACCTCTGGGGAAGAACGGAAGACCCCTTAGCATTTGGATAGAAGGGACAGCCAGGTGACACCCAGCAGGGGCTGGACATATCCTGGAGCCTCTGGAATAGAGGAAAATAGCCTGTGATCCTGAAGGGCTCAGTCCCACCCCAGAGCTGCTCTGGTTACTGGAAGCTCCGAAGGCTGTGGCACCAGCAAAGCCCCCATGGCCTGTGCCTTGAGTTTCTGTCCTCTCTCCCACTCCAGCTTCCTTCAGGCTCATGGATGGGAATGGGGCAGCAGCCTTGTGGGACCCCACTGCAGAGTGACCAAGCCATCACGTCCTGGAGTAAGGTGGGCAAGGAGCGTGCTTTGGGTCTCCAAGGATCCCCACTCATCCTGGTGAGCTTCAGCCCTCCCAGGCTCCCTGAGTTGGGATAGGATGTCAGAACCCGTATCCCTTTACCACTGCTCTGTGGTAGCTAATCCCCAATTTAAACCTCATGCCAACCAAATCAACAAGAGAGGTCCCCCACCGTCTCTTGGAAGTGCAGCTGCTTGACTGACTTTTGTTCTCCTAAAACCAGAACCTGATACTTTAATTGTCTTGGGAATCACATGCGGACAGACACATGGAGAGGGGGACACTAATTCTGATTTGGGCTTCACTCAGCAGATGGAACTCCAGAGCGCCATGTGACTCCTGGGGAACAATATGTCACATCAGATCTAATTTTTGTCTAGCAGGAGAGGCAGGCCGAGGTGCAACAGAGATAGCCAGGGCATTGCCCCCGCAGGGTAGGGTGTTCTGTAGAGTTAGAGTGGCCAGTCCTTTCCAAGGGCCCCGAATCACATGGGAGCAGTTGTCTATAGAGAGAAGTCAACTAGTCATTTCTTAGCAACAGTGAAATCTCACACCCTGTATACCTTCCCTCCAGGCTCCTAAGAGTGTGACCATGTTATATATCAACCATACTAGGGCTCTTGTGAGCAGGAGGGAACATTCTTCATAATTTCATTGGGACAATTTACATAAACCAAGACTTGTGGTCAGCTTACCTAGAGGTATCCAAAGCAAGATCTTAACACTGCCCAAGACTGGCCATTGTATGACCTTACACAAGTAAATTAGCTTTTCTAAGCCTTAAGGCCCTTATCTGTAAAATGGGACTACTGCTGAAGTTTGGTATGAAAGTTGTGGTTTTTACTGTTGTTTTTATTAAATTTTGCTGCCCCTCAAAGTCTGCAGAATGAATGGCCTGCTCTCATAATTTGCTTGGTTCATAATATTTTTGTGGCTGAACTAATGTGAATACTTAACTCCAGTCTGTTTTTGTAGGTCATTAGTTCAGGGGAAAAATTATTCTCGTGTGAGGAAACAATGGTTGAAAGAAAGCGTGTAACTTTGCCTTCCCATTGTCTCTGGAAATAACTTGGAATATTAGATGAGAGCTTCATCTGCATGTCATTAGAGACGCCTACTGCACATCCCAGAATATCAACTCTGTCCTCTTTGTGAAACGGAGCTGGTTATTTTAAATCTGGCTTTGAATTAGTTTTTGAAGCTAGTATCTTGATGGTTTCAACTTGCTTCTAATGGAGATGCTGAGCTGAATTTGATGACATCGTGGTCATTTTGCTTATTTGATTTATTTGGTGTGAGGAGAGAAATTCCTGACTGAGTCCCCTTAGGCAGGATTTGTGTCTGCCAAGTGCGGCGGGCCAGCCCAGGCAGTTCCAGAGCTCTAGGTCCACTGCACTGAGCAGTGGGGAAAACCCTGCCTGCTGCAGCCTCCAGCCTTTCCAAGACAAAATGAGGCAGAGGCAAAACAAACCTGACTGGGGCTGCTTGTGTGTGTGGTCTTGTTGAGTGGGGGATTAATCCGCAGATCTGCATCCCATAGGCAGAGGGTGAGTACGCTCAGGGCCAGGCCCTGTTTGCTGGAGACCGGGATCACAGTGTCCTGGAGTGGAACGGTAAGACAGCTCCACGCTGGTTACCTGCGTGGGGCCAGAAACAGGTGTCTTGCAATCCTGTGTCTGCTGCTTACTGGCTGTATGAGCGTGGGGGATGTGCTCACCTCACTAAGCCTCAGTTTCCTCATCTGTGAAAGAGAGTTATACTAGAACCCTGATGTGCTTGTTACCAGCATTTAATGAGATAATGCCTGGAAGGCCCTCAGCAAAGGGTGCGGCTCAGGAGCAGCCTTTACCCTACTCAGTGTTATCATTCTCTGGGGAGGTCAGGGATCCTTTGACTGAGGAGTAAGGCTCTTTGCTGCTCTCTGGTGGTGAGATATAGAATGGCAGTCTGGTGTAGGAAGCGGGGAGATACTACTTTGAAAGCAAGAAAATTGCTTTGGGTTTTATTGCTTTCCTGATGACCTCCAAAAAAATCCATTCAACTTAAAGCAGGAGGAGAGGGGAAAACCCTGAAAGCATCATTATGTTTTCCTTGTAGAGAGGGTGAGCAGGAGAGGCTTCGGGGGGCTTCCTCAGCTGAGGCGTGAGGTTGCTGGCAGGACTGGACAGACAGAGATGGTGGTCAGGGAGGTGGAGGCAGCCGGCTGAGATGGGAGTGGGGCTGGGGCTGCTTCCCCTAGCTGTTCACCTTGGTCATGGCTGGTGTTCCTGGACTTCCTCTGAATCTCCCCGGTCTTCTCAATTTTTCTGGCTACAGCAGTCTCTGCCTTTGCTGGCCGGTCTCATCAGCACTGCATGGCACGGACCAGCCAAAGCAGGGACGGGAGCAGCAGGCTTTCTGTCACTTGATAAAACTTGGGATTTGCTCTGAGGCCTCTCAGATCTCACAGAGGTCTTGTCAGGGGTCTCTTCCTCTGAGCCTGGGAGAAAGAGTCTGCTGTGTGCTAGCACAGTGTTTAGAATAACAGGCAATTTCACACAGTGGCTTTGCCTCCCTTGTAGACTGAATTCCTGTCCTTGAGGATGTAGGACCACAGCTGGCTGAGCCTCTGTTCCCCATGGTGCTCAATGAATATAATGAAAGTGTGTTCTCTGGAAGCACTTGAAGACCTTGATATTAATAAATTAGTCAGTTGTATTGGAGTGCAATAGTTATCCTTTATCCGTGTTTTCACTTTCTCTAGTTTCAGGTACTGTGGTGAGTCTCGGTCCAAAAATATGAAGTGAAAAGTTCCAGAAATAAAGAATGCGTACGTTTTAGATGATGGGCTTTTTCAGAAGCATGATGAAATCTCACAGCTTCCTTCCTCAGTCCATCTGGGACACTCATTACCCATCTGTCCAGTGGGTCCCTGCTGTATGTGCTACCCAACCTCCAGTCAGCAGCCATCTCAGCTATCACGCTGACTGTCATCATTGCGGTGCTTGTGCTCAGGTAGCCCTTCTTTTACTTACTAGTGGCTCCTGAGCATAAGATAAGTGACGTTGGCAATTAATAGATGCCAAAGAAAAGCCATAAAGTGCTTCTTTTAAGTGAGAAGATGATGTAGATTTAATAGGGAAAGGAAAAATAGTATGCTGAGATTGCTAAGCGCTATGGTAAATTGTTACTCCTCTATTACTATGCCTAATTTGTAAATTAGACTTTATCATAGGTATGCATGTATAGGGAAAATTATATATAGGGTTTGGTACTATCCATGGTTTCAGACACAAGGAGTGTTGAAATATATTCTCCTCAGATAATGGGAGCCACCTTACCTCAGAAGTAATGCCACAGGTTCTGGGAGGTGTTTATGAAAAAGGACAGTGACCATGACCTCTGAGAACACATCTTGTTAGATGTCCAGGTTAAGATAAATTTGTTAAATTGTGGTGCAAGTAATGTAATTACTCAGGGCCAAATGAATCGTCTGGGTGGGTATTGGCGTTGATACTGGAAATAGGCTGTCGTACTGGGGCTGCGACACATGAGTGGCTTGGAGCTTGTCTGGACGGGGCCGCATGCTTGGTTTAATGCCTTCCTGTTGCCATTGTGAAATTCTTAATTTTTCTTTTTTTCTGGCTTAAAAGAATTTTTGAAAATTGACCCATAATTGTAACGTATTCATGTGGTACAATGCAGTATTTCAATATATGTGTACAATGCACAGTCATCAAATCAGGGTAATTGGCATATCCATTACCTCAAACATTTCTAATTTCATTGTGTTGGAAACATGCAAAATCCTTTCTTCTAGCTATTTGAAATATATGACAACTTATTATTAGCTATAGATGCATAGTGTTTGAACAGGGGCCCCACATCTTTTCTTTTTCCTTTCCTTTTTTTTCTTTTTCTTTTTCTCTTTCTTCCTTCCTTCCTTCCTTCCTTTTTCTTTTTCTTTTTCTTTTCTTTTTTTTTGAGACAGGGTTTTGTTATGTAGTTCAGGCTGGCCTCCAACTCACAGTGATCTTCCTGTCTCAGTCTCCCGAGTACTGGGATTACAGGCATGTGCCACCAAACTTGACCCCATGCATCTTTTCTTTTGCACCAATCCTTGCAAATTATGTCGCCAATCCTGACTTGCATTCTGAGTGACCAGGAGAAGCTCTGTGGTGTTGGTCGTGGGCTCTGGGGCTGGTTGAATGCGGTGGAAAAGATGAGCTTCACAGCTGCGCTGAAGCTTAAGGATGTGGCCATCCTGGTATCAAGTGTGGTGCACCACCATGTGCCTGCTCAGGATGTGCTTGGGGCGTCAGGGACCGGACATGTGAATCCTAACTAGAGCCCTCTTATAAAGTAGTGGGGCCTCTTGGATGATGATGCACGTGGGCTGGACTGCTCTGTGGGCAGAGGAGCCTGTGGGAGCCGTGAGTGCAGGGCCCATGTGGAAAAGCTGCCTGGCCTCGCTCGGTGCACTGGAATTGCACTCCTTTCTGGAACGTGCTGGGTGGACACCTCATGGGCCTGCTGGGAAGCTTAGAGGAGAAGAACCCTGTGAAATGGTTCTGTAACCACAGAAAACCACAGAGCCCCACACATCCTGCCATCGGGGGTCCTCTTTTGGGGTTTGGTGAAGTCCTGGCACTCGGAGCCCATCCTCAGTGGCCTGAGGACTAGCTGTCTGTTGGAGGAAAGGGTCCAGGCACTCCAGGGAAACAGCATGCCTGCAAATCTCTGCTCCCTCTGCTCGTGGACAGACTACACTTGGATTCCGGGCTTTCTCTACTTACCTACACCAACAGCTTCATTTGTGTGGGTCCCTGAAGTGCAGTGCCATTGAGAGGACGACGTGCCAGGGAGGTGGCTGGCCTCTGTCAAGGGGTGCTGATACTCTGATTGATGATGCAGGGGGAGATTTGAAAGGTCAGCGAAGGGAGGCACTACCCAGGGTAGTAGGGCTAGGCCAGAGTATGCTAACACTAGAAAGATAGGCCAGCAGGGAGCACCAAGGGCAGAAAGGGAGGAGAGGGTGGTGTGTTTAGAGTGAATCGACGAGTGGAGGCGAGGCTGGACACCCCAAAGCATGCATGTCCTGTGCACATGCTGTCTTGCCAGCAAAAGGGGCCTTTGATCTGCACACACTGTAACCCCCATTACTCAGGAGGCTGAGACAAGAGGATCACAAATTCATGGCCAGCCTGGGTACCTTGGTGAGATCCTAGCTGTAAATGAAATTTTAAAAGGGCTGGGATGTAGCTCAACATGCTCTGGGTTCAATTCTCAGTGCCACAGAAAAGAAAAAGTAAAAGGGTAGGGGGAGAAAGGGGCCTTTGCATTGGAGGCGACAAAGAGTCAGTGCAGATTGCTTGCCACTTGCCCCAGTGCCAGAGGCCCTGTTGGGGCTCTAGACCCAAGCCAGGTTCAGGGCTTTCAGAAGGAGGGGCCTGGGTGCAGCCGTCCCCTACCCTGGTATGTGTCATCCACCCAGGACTCTCCTGTTCTGTTCTGCCTGCTGGTCTCTGGCTTCCCTTTCAGTCCCTCTTCTTTCTCTGTAATGAAGGAGGTCACAGCCTCTGGTCTGGCATGGCCTCAGCCCACCACCATGCCTCCCCCATGCCTCAGCAGAAAGGCCACAAGCCCAGCTTGGAGAGAATGCTGTGTGATAAGACAACTTTCTGAAACTCTCTGGTCCTCAGTTTCCTTAGAAATGTATGTGGTGTAACTTAGAGTTGCCAGGGACAAAGGAGAATATGACAGAAAGGGCCTGCAGGAGACCCTGCCCTGTGTCTTTGTCAGTGTGAGCAGGGTCAGGAAACACCTGCAGAGGAGAAGGGGCCATGGCTGAGTGGCCCTGGCTCCAAGTCTCCAGACATGTCACCTTGAGCTGCCCTGTGGACTGTTTCAGGGCCTGGCTGGCTTGGGATATGGGTGGGACACAGGGTGGTGGGCAGTTTGTGCAAAGTACAAAGTGGCCTAGTCATGTGACTATTAGAATAGCTCTCATTTACCAGGTGCGCGCCATGCCCTGGTGTCTTCAGTGCTTCATGTGCTCTGCGAGTCCCCAGAAGCTCTATCAGGTGTGCAGTATCACCATGCCCAGCCTGTGGAAGCGGAAACAGTCAGCGTTGCCCACCCGTGGCTCCCAGACGGCCTGGCTCCAGAGTCCCACAGCCTCTGGCTGGGTACTTCCTGACTCCTCCTGAGGCCCCAAGAGGGCATCTTGGCTGGGCCTGTTTGTGTGAGCTCCAGTCCTGTGTACCTCCACCTGCCTGCTCTGACCAATTGCCACTGACCTCCAGGCCTGCCTTCCTGTCCTTGGGATGGGACCACAGCCCCACCTATTCCACAGAGCTGACAGTGTCTACAGGTGTTTGGGAAACACCCTTTTTTTCCCCTAATACATTTGTCTCTATTTAGGACTTGGTAACCGTTTTATTGACATCCAAATTTAATTGAAAAGAAAAGAGTCAGGTGTCTAGAATGTTGGTACATTTCAAATATATTTTATTACTTTTCTTTTTGTCTTAGAAAGAATATGAAATCTGCATGCAACACTAATGATCTCTGACATTTACATAGCATATAACACAGCAGGATAGCGTGGCCTCTAGGGAAGGGCAGCCTGTGGGGAGCACTCTGCAGAAGGTATGGACAGAGGAGAGGGTGCTTGGTCATTCCAGCTTTCAAACCAGGACACCATTCTCCTGGTGAGCTGCTCGGGGAGTCACAAGTGTACCCCTGCTTTAGTGCTGCGTGTTCCACCATAAGGAGGGAGAGAAACACACTTCAAAGGTTTCCCCTTGTCAATAGATTGTGTGTCTCTAGTTGCGTGTTGTATTTTTCAATTTTTGCTAAGGGTTTCGCTAACAGTGGTAGGAACTTCACATGCTTCTGAAGCATCACAAAGTGAAACCAGAACCTCTCAGAATTCCTCAGGTTGGAAAAAAGACCCAGCACCTTCTTTAGGGGTCACTTCCCTCACCCCCACAGGATCTTGGAAATGTTTCCTAGACTGAAAAAATGAACCGGAGGAATGAAGTTCATTTCTCTGGCAACTAAACTGAGTTCCTCCAAGCACAGATGCAGAGAGACCTGCTCCTGCTTGTGTGGTGACAGGGGCCACCGCGGAGTCACACTGAGGCTGGGACCGACCGTAAGCCCAGGAGGGCCTGGCAGCTGTGCAGAAGGCGCCAGCCCTCTGGGCGGAAGCTTCCCAAGCTAGAATTGGAGCTGCACTGCAATGAAATATCTTAACCAAGCTCATTGTTCCTCCCGGGCGCTTATAAAGCTCAGATGTGTATCAATGTATGAACAAATACAAAAAAGCATTTTTTTTTTTAAAGGAAAGGCATGAGTTTCCCCGTTTTCAGCAAAAAGCCACCTGTGTTGATGTCTGGAGCGCAGGAGAGCTGGGTCTCACATCTGGAAGCCTTTCGCACACAGCTATAAAATGTAAAAACTGACCCTGGGTAAAAAGTGCTTCATAACAATATATAATTTGTGTCTGATGCCTGTGAGAAAGAAAGGTTTGTTTTATTTAACCAGCAAAGTCCTTTGCTCAAGTCTCGCAACTGGTCTGGAGTTTTCTGTCAGAGATTTTTCACCCTATTCTTCATAGACCCTGGGAAGAGAAAGCACAGGTGTCAGTGGCTCAGGACGGATGCAGGATGTTCATAGCTGCCGGCTGAGTGGCTTCATTTAGTCTGCAGGGTGCAGACTTCATCTGGGGGGAGAGAGGGACATTTCTGAGGACATGATTGTGATCACAAAGGCCACAAAAGCTCACATGTCTGGCTTTGCCCTTTCTAATCAGCTTTCACCTCTACAGTCCCATCTTTTCCTCAAGACCTATGGAGCAAACCCTCTGGTGCATAGGGAAACTGAGGCTTATGAGACCTAAGTTGTGCCCAATGACCATGGATGGTCAGTGAAGGGACAGAGTTCTCTGGCATGATGTTGCTTCTTCCCTCCATTCCTCTGCATAGAGCCCCTTCTCTTAGAGAAAATAGACAAGGGGCAGGTATGTTCTCTCTAGATGGGGGCTTGAACTCCTGAAAAATGCCAGTTCTACAAGCCTGAGGACTGAGGAGGGGCTGGCAGGGCTAGGGCTCTGACAGAGGGGTCTGTGTCCATGAGTACTTCCTCACCCCTGCTAGTCATCAGGCATCACGGGGTGCCTTTCCCCTCACCTCCCAAGCTGGCTCCATTTGGGCTTTTAATTGTTTTCTAGTTCTGTCCCATGGCTGCCCCAGGTCCGTACTAACACTCTGACAGCCCAATCGTTCCCTCTGCCTTGCTCTTGATTTCTAAGACCACCAGATGATGCATTCAGGTAGAAAGGTATGGCTGCTTCCTGTGGTCTCTGAGATGCTCTGAACTCCCTCATCCAGCCCCATGGACTGACCCTGCCCCGCCGCCCACCAAGAGGAGGATTTCTGACAGTTCCTTGGTCTATACTCTACATTCACTGAGACGTTTTTATCTTTTTACAGGAGAGGGGTATAAAGAGCAAGGACACGTTCCTTCCTCTCAGCTCGGCTCAGCACCCAAGCAAGAAGGATGAACTCCTGGCAGAATAAGTGAGGGCAGGTCTGGTGACCAAGAGGGTCTCCTTACAGAAGTGGAGAGGCCGGGCTGCATTTAGACCCCTGGGTGCTTCCTTGTGTTCCGAGCCACACTGCAGGTGCAGGCGAGTGAGGAGCAAAGTGGACACAAGGTTTGAGTGTCTCCTGGAGGCCAGAGCATGACGTTCTCAACCCTCCGTTAGCTGCTCTGGGTCAGCTCGTTGCATTTTTGATGACACAGGGCTTAGAGGGTGGCAGAGAGTGGAAGGGGTGAGTCCTGCTTTTGTCTCGTGAGCTCTCTGTCCTGACCAGAAAGAGAGCGCCATTCCCTTCAGATATATAGAAAATAGTCCCTCACCCTCATCACTTTCTATTTCAGGCAGCTGCGAACAAGGCAGTTTTGGAAGCAGCAAAAACAGGCTCAGGTGCAGGAGCTGTGGGAAATTTGGTCACAGGCTGAGCCTGAAGGGGTGGTGTCTGGCCACGTGGCAGGAAGGGCAGCCCAGTTACTCACTGTGGCTCATCCTTTCTCCCGGAGCCCTGGCTTGGTCCTGTGCTCTCAGGGAATTACTCTCCTCCCCAGTCTCACTTTGGTTTTGCCCCTCGTGTAGGATGTGGTGCTGGCACGGGCTCCTGCGGAAGTCTCCTGAGTGTGCCTACTTCCCTGGCCGTGCTGTGCAGGGAGAAGTGACCGCAGGCCCTACGTGCTGAAGGAAGGGCCAGTTCTAGGACAGCTCACCTTGATACGGTACAGGCAACCTGAAAGTGCCTCCTTTTCCAAGTCCAGACCTAGACCCCAGGGTAGCAGAGCTAGGATTTCTGACTATGGGGAAACAGAGCCCTAGGAACACTGGGGTTTGGTCCAAGGCACTAGTAATCTTAACCCTACTTTCTCCATTGAGTAAGAGTGGTGCTGGTTTAAAGGGTCAAATCCAAGGACCTTCTAGCACCTGTATGGGAAGAAACTTATCTGCTATCTGATAGGGCATTCCAGAGAGAATGTGTTGGCAGAGTTACCCTCATCATCTTATGAGCGCACCCACAGTTTTATGGTTAACACAGTCAATTAAGTGGTCACATTTCACCCTGCAAAATCCACAAGGGATAGCCGGGCCAGGGGCTCACCTAGCCATTTGACAGCTTATGTGACTTTTTAAAAAACAGCAAGAAACTATACTATGAAAGTTACAACGAAACAGACTTTGGGTCACTCGCAAAGAGCTGAATCTTTAATATGTGTAGCTGTCCAAGAGGGCAGCAGCCTGCTTTGTTGCGTGGTGAGTGCCCCATTGCTGGGGGTCTGTAGGCAGTGTCTGGTCATCTGCTAGCTGTGGCCCTCGTGGTGGGCATTCACATATTAAGTGGGGCTAGGTGGCCTGCTGTGGGGGACCCTTCCCATCCTGAGAGCTGCAGTCTGCTCTGGAGGGAGGGCGGGAAGCAGAGTGGAAGGGCGAGAGGAAGCGGGCATACCTGCGCTTCTCGTTCCAGGCATTGTACCACTTGATGAAGCGCTTGGTGCTCTGCAGCTTGGGGTGCAGGCAGTGCTCCTGGCCACGGTACCTGGACATACTCTTGGTGGTGATGCTGAAATGGAGTGGGATGCGTTCAGGGTTGAAGTATGGAGCATCAGCCCCTCACGGCCTCCTCCCTGCCTCCAGGCAGCTGCTCCACGTGTTCCCTCCCTGGCTATCTTTGTGAGAGACCTGCTGTACCCTTAATCTCTGACTCCACAATAAGGCCTAACCCTCTATGGAGTGAGTGGCCTCCCTTTTCCCCTTAGAGCCCTCAGCGTCTGGGACAGTGTCCCCTGGGCCTACTGCACCCCCAGCAGTGTTGTTTCCAGGGCTTAGGGCTCTTAGGGGATTCTTCCAGGGATCCAGAGGTGTGTGTGTGTGTGTGCGCGCGCGCGCACATGCACCAAGGGCTCTGCCCTTGGATTTCAGAAACTCCACCATGGGGGTGAGAGCACCCCGCAGACACTGAGCCCTCAACCCTAGTTCTCCCTCCTGCTGCCGATTGTCCCAGGGTCAGGCATTTGCTGTTCCCGAAGCAAAATTTTGGCCTTGAAGCCCATTTTAGGCAGAGAAATAAGACTTTCCTTCTTCATGGCTCAAAGATCTCAGACATCTATCAGCCTGTTCCAAAACCAGGTAGATTCCTAGCTGTGTAGTAGGTAAGCGTGATGACCTTGTACAGAATGCAGGGGCCAGGGTCTGAACCCCATGTTTGGCTGGGACCTCGAATAACCTCTCTCAATCTGCCTACCCATCTGTAAAATGGGTATAATGATAAGACCTACCTCAAAGGGTTAGTGGGATGGTGAAAGAATATAATCTATGCAAAGTACATAGATTATGAACATACCTGGTAGAGGCCCAGTGAATGGTTACTGTTATTAGTCATTGATCATGGGAGATGAGATAACTGAGAAGGAAGATAAGCCTTAGTGTGTGAGTTCTAGCCTGGAAGGGAAGTGAACTGATGCCCAGCACTGCTGCCTCCCTCTTAGCTAGTGCTGGCCAGAAGGATGGCAGGATTAGGAGGCAGGATAGTATTCAAGGATGAGGACCACCTAGCACAGGTGGGAGTGCCAAGTCAGGGGTGAAGATGGCATCTCCTGAGGTTCTTAAAAGAGTAGATGGAAATGAGAGGGGAAGGAGTGGGAAGCGAGGTAGAGGTCAGCTAGTCTCCCCTAGGCTACTACAGATGAAGTGTCAGGGCTCATGGGTCAAGTTCTAGAGGGGGGCTGGGTTACCATGAACACAGTCTCCCAATCCAAGGGGAGATAAAGTAGGATCTTGCCACCAGAATGGAGGTAGAATGTTTCTGGGTTCTCTTTTTCTCATCATGCTCAGAGTTTTTGGGGTCCTACCAGAGCCTAAGCAACCTGGGAAAGGCATGGGTCTTCACTGTCTTCCCTGGACCCCTCCCAGAGACACATGGCTCTTTTCAGGGCTTGAGTTGGAGCCAGCTTAGAATGAAATCTAGCTCTTTCCCTCTGCGAGGTAGCTAGTCAGCCTCAGGCATTTACCTCATGGACTTCTCTCTGGCCCTGCAATGCTGCTCTTGCACTTTGAGTGAAAGGACATGGCAAAGCCTGATAAAAATCCCCTTCTCAATTAGGTCATGTACAGGCTGAGCATCCTAAATCCTGAAGGTCAGGGAGAGCAGGAGAGCATGCTCAGCCCTCCAACCATGGTGCTCAAATTCTGTATCACAAAACTGAGATTATGAAGATTCATGATGTCAGCAACTATCAGAAATTCCGACTCCAGCATCCCCCTTCTCAGTTCTGGGGTGTTGAGGGTTTTGGGGAAAGCTCAGGGACATATGATACAAATTGTCCTTTCTAGAATTTGGACTCTTCTGGACCCTTCTGGGTGCAAGGACTCCTACTTGCAAAGATACTCTGCTGCCCCCCCACCCCAGCTGCAGCGGAGATGTCTGGGTGACTCAGGGTGAGCTGGAAAACTTGCTTTTGTTCAGCTTTTGTGGCTGCAAACCTGCTTTGGCAAAAAGTGCTGGCCCCTTGTCTGATCTCGAAAGTCTTAGGAACACAGGAAGGGAGAGGAGCCTCCAGCTCTTGGGCGTGGGGCGGGGTGGCGGGGTGGCGGGGTGGGGGTGCTCTGAGAGTGGGGGAGGGGTAGGAGAGGGTGACTGGGCACAGAGCTCACAAGGCTGCATGCACCCTTCTCACGCACTTGTTTAGCTATTGTTTCCCTCTGTAACCAGAGATATTTAGTTAGGAAAAGTTTCTGCTGAGGGATTCTGTCCTTTTGAGATGCCACTACAACCCATACCCTGCTTTTGTCTCCTTTATGGCCTCAGAAACAGCTTTTGATATTCCCTGCTATTTTAAATCCCCAAGCGCTGAGAGGCTCATGGCTCCTCCTCTAGATCTTTTGACTCCCAAGCCCTTCCCCCAAAAGATTTTGGGACAGTTTTTGTGGGCTTGTTTTGCAAAGCAAGTGACAAAGATGAGGGGGTTAATTAAGATGTTTCTGAAGGATGAGTATTGGGGCAGCTCAGGTCTGGAGGCTTTTTGAGCTTCACTCACCTGAGTCTGCAGCCCCAGGTGGTAGAGGGGCGTGGAGAGCAGGGTACTGGTGTGTGCTGCCTTTGCAGACGCTGCATGGAGGCCTTTAAACAGCAGGGCCAGCCGGTGGAAGGCAGTTGCCCAGACTGAGAATAAAGTGTGTCCTGTTTCGGGGGGAGGGGAAAAGGGGCCAATGGTCCATGGCAAATATTTGGGAGCTGCTTTGCCAAGGGCTCGCGTCCTAGCCAAGAGAGTATTGATGGGGAAACAGTGGTGCTGGCCTCAAGTGGTTAATTGGGAAGGCAGAGGAGCAAGGAAACTCAGTGTTCTCTCACTCTGCCCCAGTTTTTAAAACATTACCCTCATCGCCACCAGCAGGGTAAGGTCGCATGGCGCGTTAACCCCAGTAGAGCTTTCTGCCGGACTGCAGGGGCTCAGGAGCCCACAAGGAGTCCAGCTGCTGAAGGAAGATCCAAGAGTTCCCAGAGTGAAATCCCTAAAAGTCAAAAACCAACCATCCAGGCGGACAACCCCTGATTAAACAAAGGCTCTGAAAGGAAAGTTGGAATTTAAAGTTTGCATTACTGCTCTCTTTGGTGCAGGAAGGCAGCATGCCCCACAATTTGGAGGTGAGTGTGTTCTGAATGATTTCAATCTAGGTGTTCTAGCCATTGATCCTTGATTGCCCTAGTGCCCTGCCCAGCCCAAGGTGTAAATACCGAGGCTGCCTATTGCAGTTCTAGCCAGAGCAGACTCAGAGATGCTATTCCAGAGTCCAGACAGACCCCCTTTTGCGACTGTTGCGCTAGCGTCCTAAGGACTTGCTGGACAATTACAAAGCTTTGCTAAGGAATTAATAAAAGTGGAGAGAAATGTTTGTTAGCCTAACCCAACCCCAGGCTGTGCTTCCACATGGGACACCCTCGCGGTGAGGCGCAAGAACTCACATAACCATCTTTTCTTCGCAGTGTGGGTACTTTGGCTTCATTTCCAGCTTCTTCACATCACTGTAGCGTATCTTAGGGCCCTTCCGGGAGCACTTGCATTTGGATCCTGTGGGAGAGGGAACCAGGGCTGCTAAGTTGGGCCGGGGGTCTCCTGCTCCACGTCTGCCTTCGGAGCCCACCCAGACCCCCCTGGATCCCAGAATGGCTAATAGCTGGTGCTTGGGTTCTCCGGGATGGAGTCAGACAGCGACAAAGGAAGCTCCCAGCACTCACCCTCCACGCGCGAGGCGCACAGCGCCAGGAGCAGCAGGAGCAGCGCGGCCGCCAGGAGCCTCATGCTGGTCAGAGGGGTGCAGCTCAGGAACGGGGACACGGGGACTGCTCGGTATGGCGTCCCGGGACGCCGTCCGGGTCGGATGTGTCAGGTCAGAGCACGCCTCCTGCCTCAGCTCGCAGCAGCAGCGCCGTCGGTGGGTGTCCGGTGCTGTCTGTCCCTGCGCGCTGCGCTTTGCGCTCCGCTCTGCGATCACTCCACAACTTCCCTCCGCCAGCCCGGGCCTCTTTTAAATCAGCTCCTGCCCTCGCAGCGAGCGAGCTCATTAATATGCAGAACCACTCGGTGACTCACTGAGATTTCTCAATGTGCTGGGGGAGGAGACCTTCCCAGCCCGCCTGCCGCCGGCCTTGGGACTGCATGGAGATCGTAGCGCCTCACATTTAGAGCCACGCGCGCGCCTCACACTCATACGCTCACATCTGCTACCTTCTCGCGCGCAGAATTCTCTCTCCTGCATACACTTGCACACCCAGCCCACATCCTGCACATTCTGCCAGGGCAGCTGCTCTGCCTTGGGGAGGTGGGAAGGGCGAGAAGTTGCTGAAGAGTATTGCTGTTCTGATTTCGGGGGATCCCACTCCCCCTGGTCAGACAGGACAATTGTTCTGAGCCCCCAGGGGCCCAGATCCTTGAGAGAAGACCTGAAAGAATTTTGGAGCATGTGCCAAGTGTGACTACCAGCAGACCTGACCCCTAGGCCTGCCTGTTGGGTCAGCAGTGCTGGTGGTCAGCACACAAGCCAGGTGGGGATAGCTGATTGTCATAGGTTGTACCACAGCAAAGCCATTGCCTGCAGTCACTGAACTGACACAGAATGTGGTGGTGGGGCACTCCTAGGGAAGGCTCCCTGACATGCATCTGTGGCCTGGTGGCTGTGTGGCCCTCTAGGGGTTGAGAGAATGTGGGCACTCCTCACTTTCACACTCTTCTCCCAAGCCAGGCAGGGACCCATGAGGGAGCCATGACAATGGTAACCATCTGAGCGAAGGCCCTCCCATGTTGCAGAGATTGCGCAGGGCAGCAGAGTGTGGTGCTGTGAGGCCAGCCATGGGGCCAGACAGTCCCACCCCGTTCCTCACCAGCACAAGTGCCTTCATCACTCCAAGGCTTCCTTCCATTAGCTGCGAAGCCTAGGTAGTCACAGTGCCTGTTGCGGTGCGGCTGTGAGAAGTGCAAATTAGTACGCATACAAAGTACCATAGTTAATGGGGTGTCTGATGCACCCCAGGAAATATGACTGATTGGCATCACTAGTCCATATATTTTATATAGAAGAACATTAGAATGCCACTTCCAAGTTGGTACTTTTTATCTCTTTAACAGGTGCAGAAGCAAGCTTAGAGAGAAGCAGCAACTTGCCAGAGGTTATGGAGGCTGGAAGCAGGTGACTAGGCCGAGAGGGTCCCTGTATGTGTGGCCCCAGAACTGAGACCCTTGCTCGAGGTCCAGTCTGTGGCCTTCCTGCCTGCCGGGTTTTCACTTAGCAGTGAAGTGAGACTTGTGAGACTTGGAGCCTCCTTGAGAGACGGGAGACAGCAGTGGGGGAGCAGCTCAGGCTTGAAGGGGCTGGGTTTGGTTTCCAGGCCAGAGCTTGCCCAGCTCTGTGCTGGCAGCCTGGCAGCCCTGAGGGGGTGCAAGTGTGTGTGTGTTCTGGGGGGCTTCTGGGGAGAAGAGGGGACAGTTTGCTGTACCAACTGTGAATATCTGACCTGTCTCCTCCCAGCGTGAGCACATTTGCTGTCACGGGCAGGGAAAGCTGATCTCTGAGGAGCAAGCCGAGCCCATGCCAGTGGTTAGGTTTGTTCTCAAAGCCAGGCTGGCAGCTAGATATTTGCATTTGGCAGGAGATGAGTGCAAACGAATGATTTTTTAGACATTTATAGTAACTTTCAAATTAAAAGTTAATTTCTCTTAATACCAAATAGCATATTTGTCCCATGAATATAAGAAAACACAAGCAGAAGAAAACATAAAAAATGCAAACACTGAGGTCTAAACCACGACGACAGCAGAGGTAGCCCTCCAAGCCCTTCGCTGCTGGCTTTGTGTGCACAGATCAGATCAGGCTACATGTGTTGTTTATTAACCTGCTTATTATGCTAACCAGTGTACCACAGGCGTTCTCTCATGGGGCCAGTCTTGCTTCCACCATTTCTCCTTTAACAGCATCTTTTTAAGTCATGTGGTATAATGGCTAAGAGGATGGAGGTTGGACTCAGACTGCAGAAGTGTGAATCTTAGCTGTTAGTGGTGTGACTTTGTGCAAATAATCCTTTTAGGCCTTTCTGTTATCATCTGTGAGATGGATGTGAGCAATAGTTCCTCAGGCATAGGGGGAATTAAATGAGATGGCGTGTGTCAAGCTTTTAATGTGGGTTGCAGAATAGAGTAAGTGTCCAGTAAGTGCTGACTGTGGTTATGATGATTTCAGATACAGAGTACCCCATTGTACAGATTACCATAGTTAATGTAACTGATTACTCTCTGCTGGACATTTGGATTGTTTCCAATAGTGCTGTGGGACAGATATTCTTGTGGCTCAGTTTTGGGGTAGTTTCTTAAACATTGGCTATGGTCTTAGAATTCCTAAGCTACTGGTTGTGCCTGTTTTAGGGTATTTAATATTAATTGCTAAACTATCCTCCAAAAGGTTTTCCAAGCATGTGAAATGCTTTTTAAATGAAATTTTATTTTTAACATACTTGTTTCAATAATATGTTGATTAAGTGAGAACCAATAAGACCAAAGAACATGGGTGCTGAGTGTGTATTTGAAATAGTAGATCCTAAAAATAGGGAACAAAGTTTCCTGTTTCCTGGGCTAGACCACAGGTTAGAGATGCCAGTTTTACTCCTCAGTCTGTGTGTGCTGATCTTTGCTTTACAAAACACAGATGTTGTGTCTTGGCGAACAGTTGCCCCTGAGTGCTTCTGAAGGCAGCAGTAGAGGAAAAGACAGGGTTCCCCACTGCCAGCGGGTCCGTAGGCGATGCTGCCCAGCTGGGCAAAGGAGGGTGCTTGCCCATGTCATGTCTTCAGGGTAGAGACTCTCTGAGCCCAAGCTGGGGGGCTTGAGTAGGTGTGAAGACAGGGTTGGGTGGGCATGGCCAAGAAGTTCTTTGCACACTAGCACTGGCTGCCTTGAGGAGTCTCCAGGGTACTGTGAAGGACAACACATATGGCCACCTCCTGGAGAGTAGCCTGCTGTGTGTGTGCATGCAAGAGAAGGAGGAAATAGAAGCAGGACCCATTCACCAGGGAAGTGGAAACTGGGCTGAGCTACTGGGCACTTGCTTATCTATTCTGTCCATATTCAGCACCTGCTGAATGCCAGGTGCTTTGTAAGGTGCAGGGAAATTTGGGTAAGCAGAGGCAGGTATATGCCTGTTCTCCAGAGGAGTGAAATTGGCATCAACCCACAACTGCGGGGATAATTGTGATAGAGGAAGCTGACTCCCACAGAGGTAAGTGTGATAGAGGAAGCTGACTCCCTGAGGCTCATCAGGGGATTTGGCAGGACAGACTGGGGACAGCTTCCTGGAGGAAGTGACCATAGGGTTGACAATAAAAGGTGAGAAGCAGTTAACTAGGGTAACCATATTGGAAGGGAGGCCACTACTGCTCTTTATAGCCCCTCCTGCTCACACAGTGATCACCCCTGGGGACTCCCCTACTCCAGACCTTCCTTGGATCCTGATCTCACGGAGAGTCCAAGGTAAGTCCCCAGCAGAGCCTAGCCTTGGCCGGTACCTGTCATCTTCCCCACTGGCTGTGCTTGGCCACACTGCCTCATCTTATTCCTTAGATCTGCCAATTGTTGCTACCTCAGAAGCTCTGTGCTCCTCAGTCCCTCTGCCAGCACTGCTCTGCTTCATGTCCCCAGGAAGCCTTCTCCTTACTGAGCCTCAGTAACTGTATCCACTTATCAGACCCAAGCATTCTCACTGACCCCAACAGTTGTCACTCCCCCAAACAGAGATTGAACCTATGGCCTTGTGCATGCCCGGCAAGAGCTCTACCACTGAGCTAAATCCCCAACTCTGGGTCTCCTTAAATTGCTCAGGCTGGCCTTGAACTTGTGATCTTACTGCTACCATGCCTGGCAACACTCAGTCTCTATGCCTTGATCTATTTCACTTCATTCATTTAACATACAACCACCTCAGATTGTGCTGCTTTCACATTTATTTGGGGGTGTATCTTGGGGAATTCTCTGGTTTGTGGGGTCCTCATCCCCAGTGCCCACATCCCTGTATTTCCCTGTTGGGTAAGTAGGGCATGTTTCAGGCAAAAGCTCAGCCATGTGAAAGAACCGAGCTGAACCCAGGCTGTGCAGACTGTACAGACGCAGACTGTGAGGTCGTGCATGAGAATGTGTTTATGTGCGCGAGTGTGGAACATGGGAAGGGGTGGCCATGGCAGACCATCTTCCCAGAGAAGCAATTCCTCTCTAAAGCATAGCATTTGCTTTAGCAAAACAGTGGCTGGGAGGAGGAATCAAAAGGTGCCTTTTCAGAAAATCTCACAGGTATCTGTTTATTGCTCAGTCTGCTGGGCAGTTTGACTAGTCATGGTTGGTTTCCTGCCCTGCAAGCTCAGAGATACCCACCACCCAGTTCTCTGCATTAGTGACCTTCTTCTCAGAAAGAATCCTTTCTTTCCCGATGGAACAGGAACTGCAGAGTCCAGAACTGATAGGGACTGAGGCCCCATCTTACCCTTATTGTACATATGAAGAAACTGAGGCCCAGGAATAAGGTAGGATTTCACACGAAGTCACCCAGAGCATTGATGTCACCCAGTTCTCCTATCTTGTCCCCTGTCCCTGCATACTTAGGCCAGAGAGAGCTCTTGCACTCTGGCAACATGTCTGACATTGTCTGGCTTGTCGGACTACTTATGACATAGTGGACCCTCCAAAACACCTACCTCCACGGGGTTATGTGTCTGCTGGCTCAGAGTCCAAGATTAAGGGCATCATTTAATCTTCAACCCCTCTATCTTCCTCGAGGTCTGTGCTGCTGGAGTCTCCTCTGCTGGCTGTCTGCTAATCACAGCCCTGTACCCTGACCCTTTCCCAGGGCCTTGCTCTGCAGCAGATGGGGAAGAAGGGCCAAGGTTCCCAAGGACAACTGCTGTTTTATTCTTTATGCTAGGACTATTTGGGAACTCTGAGCAACTGACACTCAGAGGAAATGGGACGGGGGCAGCCAGGTGGCAAGGGATCAGGCACAAGTTAACAGAGGGGCCCCTCCACCCAGGTGGATTAATGAGAGTATGTAGGGGATCTCCCAAACATAGGCAAAGATGCTAGCAGCAAAAAGAGATCAACAGGTAGGATTTGTTCTGCCATTTATTCACTCAACAATACCTCCTTGAATCTTTACTATATAACAGCACAAGCAAAAACACTTTTCAGAAAGGACAACTGAGGGGAAAAAGTGAAGAAAAATCATTATTAACTAATTCACAAAAAGAATATGCATCTTTATTAGCAATCAAAGAAAAGCACATTAATACTGCAGCATCACAGTATTTTGGTTTTGGTCCTAACCCGATAAGGAGCTATTTAAATAGTAATAATCAAAGTGATAATGGTCAAATGAGGAAGGACCACTTAAACATCAATGCTGGGACCATCAATCAATACAAGATTTTGGGAAATGATAGTAAATGTTCAACTTATCTGAAGTAGACCATTTCACCCCATTAGATAACTTCAGAAAATATATTTGAAGTTCTATAACAGAGAAATGCAATATGCAGATATTCCTTGTTAAAAATAAAGCACTAATGTATATGTTAACCACAGAGGATTAAATAGACAATGAAAAAAATGAATGATATATTATGCTGGTATGAACACTGGTAGTGATTGTGGAATACTGTGCAATCAGTGCTTGTAAAGCAATAACTATGCAAATGATGATTACAAGTATGTCAACTAGCAACCTCTGTGTAAAGGGTAGTAAAGAGAAAGAGATACAAATACTTTGCCTAGTGGTAAAACACTGGGCATCACTGAAAAGGCTCTGTCCTGGCTTTCCAATTTATGAGAATGTTCTTATAATAGAAACTCAGGAGCATTCAATTCAATGAAGCCTTGGGCACCTCCATTTAGCATACCTTGGTGATGGGTGACAGGTGCTCGAGCCCTGCAGCTGGCACGGCAGAGGCAGACGCTCACCTTGGTGGTTAGGTAAGCTCCACGCTATGGGCCCAGGCCCTGTCTTGAGGGTTATCCCCTCTTACACAGCTGATTAGTTTAGCCTTGGGGGCTGCACTCTGCCTCACTGTGCCTCCTTCTGCCTCCTACCTCTCCGTGCAGCTCTATGTGATCACATCATGAAGGCCCCACCAGGTGCTGCCTCTTGCTGATTTGCACCAAACCCACTCCTCACCCTGGCTCTAGCCACACTTTCTGTTCTTCAGCTTCTTGAAAGCAGAAGCTGCTTACCAACTCAAAGCTTTTGATGGCTGTCTGTGCTGTTGGGAAGGCTCTTCCTTGCTTCTTGGTCAAGCTGGTTGCTCCTGTTTATCTTCCTGAATCTGTAAAGATGTCATGTCACTGGGAAGCTTCCCTGATGGTGTGTATTTCCCTTCCGTCCCTTCCTAGTCCCTGCTGTTCACCATCCTGGCTCCTTTCCCTCTCAGTCCCTCTCCTCCCTCTTGCAAATGCTCAGGTGGGGTCTTGTGCATCAGGCCATGAGCTCCAGGCTTGCTCTGCATCTTTCTTGGTTACTCAAGTGCTCCAGTGTGGGCACAGGGCAGCCATACTCGGTACCCAGTGAAAGAACGAATGGATGAATGAGAATGAATTAAAGTGGGTCTCACTGTACTGTTGTCTGAGCAGGGAGTTATGGAGTTAGATTTCCTGGCTGAGAATCCTATTCTACCACTCTGCACCTCTGTGCCTCTGCTTCCTCCTCTATAAATAGAGGGTAGAAGATGGTAAATAAATAAAGAAGCTGGCTGTGATGAGAATTAAATGAGTCGATACAGGACAGGCATGAAGTACAATGCC
The DNA here is from genome assembly GCA_004363535.1 of Dasyprocta punctata. Taxonomy (NCBI): domain Eukaryota; kingdom Metazoa; phylum Chordata; class Mammalia; order Rodentia; family Dasyproctidae; genus Dasyprocta; species Dasyprocta punctata. Next base: position 84,187 of record RJWM01003564.1, on the reverse strand, counting down.
TTGCCATGTGGTATGTGCCCCATAAATATTCACTCTTATTTTATTTTATAAATATTAAACCTCTTAGACTTTCCCCCTCCTGCCATGGGTTTGCTTGGTATTTCCTTTTGCTTTCTGTTATGAAATGCTTAGATAGCACTTACTGTATGTTAAGGACTGTTCCAGTGCTATACAAATAATAACACTTAATTCTCATAGCAACCACATGAGGTATGTTAACCCCATTTTGCAGATGGGAAAACTGAGGGTAGAGAAGGTTAGCATCCTGGCCCAAGTGGTCAGGCGGAGATTCAAATCTGAGCAGTCTGGCTCCAGAGTCCTGCTCTGTGTTGTTCACACATTGCCTTCCAGACGGAGGGCAAGGACTCTCCCTGTCGCCCTGCCTTTCTTTTCCTTTTCTCTCCCTGTGCCTCAGCTCTTCTCCTTGCAATGCATACCAAAGTTATCACCCAGCGCTGCCAGGGTTAGCAAAGAGAAATACAGAATGCCCCTGAAGTATTTGGGGGCATATTTATGCTAAAAATCATTTACTGCTTTCTGAAATCCAAATTTAACTGGGTGTCCTGTATGTTAACTGCCAGCTTGACCTTCAGTACCAGAGGGTGGCAATGTGGTTTGGGGCATGCTTCCTTCAAGGGCTGGCCTGAGGACTCTTCTGCAGTGATTTCAGATACACAGACCCCGGGTCTCTGGTGTGGGCAGGCTGAGAAAGGAAGGCCAGGCGCACTGTTGACTTGTGGGATTCCTGCTGTGGTGGAGAGGTGCAGGCAGCAGCTAGCGTGTGCCAGGGAAAAGGTCAAGGGTGCTCTGAGATGTCACCAGAGCCCTTCAAGTGTAGGGCAGGAATCATGGCAAGGACTTCGGTTGTGAGGCTGAATAAGTAGCTTAGAGCCACTGGACAATGGGCTGCTGAGGAGCTCACATGTCTCCCCTAAATTTTAAGGATCTATAAGAGAATTTTGGGCAGCAGGGTTTTACGATTATCTTTTACCTTGTAGGTAGCTCACTGTGGCTGTTGGGTAAAGCAGGGATGGAGAGGGGGACTTGGCGGGCAATAGAAACCTTAGGGGATGCTCTTGCCAAAGGTCAGAGAATAGATGCTTTATCATCTTGTGTCTGAAATCTTTGCCTACTCCTAAAAAACAATGTAGAGATGCAAAACTCATTTCTAAGAGGAAGGTACTTGGGATGGTGGTGTTTGCAGAACTTTCTGTCAGTGGGGTCTCTGGCAGCCAGAGCCAGGAGCACAGCAGGAGAGAGGAAGTGACTGGCTTTGGAGTGAGGGATGGTGAGTAAGTTTCTTTGAAATCAGTGTCTCAGGCAGACCAGGTACACATTGTGCAGAAGATTTACCTGCCAGGTGAATGCTATCCTTGATTAGTCGTGCATGAAGAAAGTTTTTCAAGCAACTGTCTGAGATATGTGCATTGCAATTATTTTTTGTTGTTGTTGTTGTTGGTGTAGTAACTAGTTATTGCTTCTGAACATGACCAGGTTCTTAACAGTGAGCAACTTAAGGCCATAAAAGGATCGTCATAAACAGCTCTCTGGAGCCAAGACTGCAGCCCAGATTTTAAGCATATGATCAAAAGCAAGGCAGGGCAGCAGGAGCCATAAATCCTCAAAGTGCAAAATCTGTCCATTGTGAAACTTGTGCTGAAGAGAAACCAGATGTGAATGCTAGAGAGAGAGCGGGCAGGAGGGAGAGATGCTAAGAAAGGGCCCCTGTGCAAAGGTAGATGCCTCCCACTGCGTGCTGGCTGAGACGGAATCCAGGGCTCCTGGCTCAGGCTGTGGAAATGGGGGCAGGCTGCCTTCCGCGTGCATGGCTGGGAGCTCCAGTGTCAAAGGGGAGAGGCAGAGGCCAAGGGCAGGCATGTGCTGGCTACTGCTTCTTCAACTAGACTAACACATTTCACAAGGTTTTCCTGCATTTTTGTTCTCAAAGACTCAATATTTGGGCAGTTCTTCAAAAATGTATTTGAGCTATCACAAATACACTAATTGTTTTTGTCCTCTAGAAAGAAGAATGTAAGGGATGCATGTGGAAATCCATTTGGAAGGGTAAAAAAGTGTACTGGCCCTAGTTGTTCTCCTCGGCCTGCCATGAGGAATAGGTTGTATTTACGTGTACTCAATGAACTTCCCCTTGGTGCCAGAACTCACCAGGGCTGCAGGAGCTGTGGGGACCCATGGAGAGACCCAAGGTCTGCAGGAAACATGGGTCAGAGAGTAGTTGGGGGGCAGGTGCCTTTCCAAAGTAGGTATTGAGACAGACCTTGAAGGGTGAGTGATTATTTCCACAGGTGGAGGAGCAGGAGTGAGGGAAGCCCAGGGGAAAGAGTGGCAGAGCTGAAAGTTGGGGGTGATGGGAAGGCAGGGTATGTTCAGGGTGGGGGCAGCAAAGGGCTTTTGGCAAGAACCTCAAGAGCCGATGCCAAGAGCTTGTAATTAATTGTACTGGAAAATTGAATTTAGTGCCTAGGTCTGCTTAAGGCCATTTTGACTCCCACTCCCTAAACAAAGAAAAAATGTGCCAAAATAAGCAAAGACCCAAACACACCTCGCCATTCTGAAAAGGGCACAGCATCACCAATGCAGAGCTGGTAGGAGCTTCCAGCCTTCGGCTCCAGCCCTGTCGCACTGCACACAGGGGCTCCCATGTGATGACAGTCTGGCCACGCCCTGTGTGCACCCACCTTCCTTTGGCACATGTCATTTCATTAACATGCCCACTCCCATTTCATCCCCAATTTAAATATCCAGGGAGGTTTAAAAGGACCCTGGGGTGAAATGCAGACTTTCTGAAATGTGAGTAAGTGCCAGCTTAGGAGTTTTAAATTGGGGATTTGTAAAAGGTTTCTCTAACACATAATAGCAGCGGTTTGGGAAGCTCTCAGGGCCCTGATGCTGTTTCACCAAATCACACGCCCCCAAGTGCTAGGACAAGTGAGCTGTGTCACTTCACAGTCTGCCCTGTCCCTAGTGGGGGGCCAGACTAATGGTAGGCACTGGGCTCTGTCCCCTTGGACTCCAGGTGAGTGCCCCGAATGTCAGCATGCCAAAGGCCAGGACTCTCAGATACTGGCTTATCAAAATGTTGTTTTCTGTAACTCTGGGGGAGACAGTGGACCTCTGGATCTTGCGTGGGTGCCCATTTTCAGTACGTTTTGTGGTTGGCGTGTTCTCAGATCCTTTGAATTTTGGAGGGCCTGTGTGTTCCAACATGGAAGATCTTATGGATGCATTTTTTCAATCCAGTCTGGTGCTGCCTTCCCAGATACCCTGAGATTCCAGATTTGTCAGCAAAGAAAGAGGCTTCCTTTCTGAGGGGCGCCTGGAGAGCACAGGCTTTGGGCTCCCATGTTCCCATCCTGCATCCTGCATAGGGCAAAGCACTTTTTGGGGAGAGACCGGCCTCTATCAGGGGGCTCCAGGTGCTCTGAATCTTTGCATTCCCCTCCTCCCTGTCACCATGTCACCAAGCGGAGTATCACCTTCTGCGGCGAGGCTGCAGAGCTGCAGGTGGGGAGGGTAAGGCCTGAGGAGGGGCCTTTCCCATCCCACCCCTGCCTGTGGGCCCCAGACTGTCTGGCAGCCTGTGGGGCTGGGAAGGGTTGCACAACCCTGGGTTCCTTTGCTCTGTTTCTGGGCCTGTAAAACTGCCTGGAGCCCCCAGGAACGCACCATGCTCCTCTTGCAAAATTGCGCTTTATTTGTTGATTTTTTTTCTTTTAATGAAGGCACCTGGTTCCCTTAAGCTCAGGGCTCTCAAAAGGCTGAGGGCTGAACTAGTGGAAGAGAACAGAGATGTACTGGGGGACTGTAAAGCTTGAGTGTTTCCAGGGCTGCTGCTGGCTCACCCTCTCCCTAGCACCTGGGCCAGGGGCTGTACTGCTCCCCTTGCAGGATGGAAGGCTTTGTAGGAAAGACAATAACATGGCTGTGCAGGTCCTCAGATGAGGACACTCCTTGGCCTTCTTGCAGGACAGCCCATGGTGGGCGCTCTCCAGCCTAGTGGGGCTCCCATTCCCATTGCTTAGACCCAGCCCAGAGATGGGGAGGGCAGGAGGGCCAGGGTGTACTGCTAGGGCAGAACCCAGGCATGGGAGCTGGAGGGTAAATACCCTGTCCCAGCCTTTCAAGGGTAATTCTGGAAGATACCTCCCAGGGCTTCCCCTTGAGGTATGTGGAGGATAGTATTTGTGGGGCCAAGAAGCAATGACCCATTTCTTTAAGAACCTAACATTTGGGACTTGGAGAAGTGGTCTCCACTCAGATATTTGAACCTTTCATGAGATCTTGGCAAAGTGAGGCCCTCATTGCCTACACTTGTGATCCTGACAGCCACTTTTCAGTGGCTGTTTTTCCTCTTAATCTGTCCCTATTCCCTCACTCCTGACTCCATCAGGTCCTCTGCATCATCTTCCCTAAGGGCAAGGCAGGATTCTGCGAAGGTCACAGGGTCTGCAGGACACTGGTTTACCATGGGAACCTGCTTGCTTTGTTCCCAGAGCGACTCTTCCACTGCTGGGTTTCTATGCATGACTCAGAGTCAATCTTACTCACAACCTAGGTGTCCTATCTCAGGTCCTCACTCTGGGCATTTAGTATTGCTGACCTCTGGCAGCTTTAGTTGGGAAATGAAAGGGGTCTTTGATGGGTCTGGGGAATGTGCTTCTTTGAGTGAAGCAGCATTTGCAGTTGATGAAGCAGCACATGGAGTTCCCAGCAATGGAGACAGAGTTTCCAGGGCTTCCCCTGGAGGTATGTGGAGGATAGTATTTGTGGGGCCGAGAATCAATGACCCCTTTCTTTAAGAACCTAACATTTGGGACTTGGAGAGGTTGTCCCCATCCAGATATTTGATTCTTTCATTAGATCTTGGCCCAGATTTTGGATCTTAGAAATAGGCTCAATCTATCATTGGGGTCTGATCATAGTGTTATTGTAATGCACAAATTAAACATTGAAAAAATGTTCTTGAAATGGGAAGCATAATTAACAGGTGCATTGGTGTTCTTTTTGGAATCAGGACTGGAAGAAATGTTGGGGTCAAGACTTTATAAAGTCTGGCACCAGCCAGCAGTGGGGGAGCACACCTATAATCCCAGCCCTTGGGAGGTTGAGGCAAGAGGATTGCTGTGAGTTTGAGGGCAGCCTGGGCCACAAAGTGAGTTCAAGACTAGCATGAATTACTAGTGAAACCTTGTGTCAAAAAGACAAGAAAAAAAGAAAGAGAGAAAGAAAGAAAAAAGAGAGAGAAAGAAAGAAAGAAAGAAAGAAAGAAAGAAAGAAAGCAAGTAAGCAAGCAAGCAAGCTCTGGGACCAGCTTCCTGGCTCATGCCTTCTAATCACAGTGACTGAGTTATCTTGTTGACCTGGCCCAGCATCTGATATCCCATGGGAACTCCTCTAATAAGCAGAGAATGAGGGACACTTCCCTATAGGGGTCACTCTGGGTGAGGATGACCAGGCTGCGGTGAAGCAGAAGAGATGTGCTCAAACACCATGACTTCAGTGATCAAGAATCAGAGGGGCTGACCGTGACTTTATCTGTGGTGTCTGAGGACTGAAGCTTAAAAAGCAGCTCTTTTTAAGTGTTGGTGCTTCCTGGGATAGACTTCTATTTAGTCATAGAGTTACTGTCTATTTAAATTTCACCTGGGACAAAGTGGCTTCTGTTGGGGATACTTTGATTGGAGGTTGGTGAAATGATACATCCAGGCCCCAAGTCCCTTTATGACTTAGAGTACAGTGAGGGTTGGTGGGATGGAGTAGAAAATCTGGGTTCAAATCCTACTGCTTATTGTCTGGCTGTGTGACAATGGCCAGGTCACTTAACATCTTTAACCTGTTTTCTGATGTGTAAAATGGGGGCAAATTCAGTTTGCTCATAGGATGATGGTGAAGACTGCATTAGATGTGTTGAGAGCTCTACCTGAATGCCTGGCATATGGGAGGAGTCCAGTCTGAGGTGTGGGGGAGGGGGTCATGGCTGAACTACACACAATTGCTCTATGCCCTGCAGCAGGCCTCAATGGTAGCATCATTGCCAGAGGGATCAGTGAAAGACAGCGAGGGGTTGTAAAGCCTGGCCAAGCCTTAGTTCATTCCTCCATGGCACTGCTGCTTAGAGAGGTCCCAGACACCTCATGCAGACAGCCCTTAACAGGACGTTAGCACATGGTCTCACATGGGCCTTCACCCATCTGTTAGGCAGGAGGCCCAAGAATTGTAAACTCAGTTTACAGATAAGTAAACCAAAGTGCAGAGAGGGGAGCAGTATTGGGACCAGAACCTTGGACTCTCAACTTGTAGTCCAGAGCATGAAGCCTCAATCTTGTGGATCTGCAAACCTTTAGGTCCCACTGTTTTTGTTTGTTTGTTTTTGAGACAGGATCTTGCTATGTGGTTCAGGCTGGGCTCGAACTCATTGTGCATCCCAGGCTGGCTTTGAAGGCATGGTAATCCTCCTGCCTCAGCCTCCCCAGCACCGGGATTACAGGCGTGCACCATTATGCCCAACTCAGTTCCTACTTCTGGGCAGTCCCCGTGTAAGCAGGTGGAGCCCTCCATTGTAGGCTGTGCCATTCTCCTTGCTCCCTCGCCCAGCTCCCTCCCTAGGTGGCTCTTGTTACTTGCTCTACCTGGTGATGCATTTTATGGGCAGGGTTGTGGTGTTGCACAAGCCTACTGGGCATTGTCATTCCCATCCTATGGCGCTAGAGTTGTGATTCCACACAACCTCATAGGTCCTGCAGATCAGAGCTGCTGCAGGTCTTCATGCAGTGGGAAATCTATCAGAGAACAGACACTGCTGCCTCAGGATACAGAGGTACCAGTGAACCGGCATGGCTTCCCAGGCAAGCAGAGCTACCAATAAATGGACACCGCTGGCCAGGGACCCTGGGTTATTTATCCAGGGAGCTCCTTCTTGGTAGGTTAGAAAGGAAGTGAAAGCCCCACCTTGAAAACTTCTGATCTTTGCTGGGCAGACTGACATTCACTACTGTGAGACAGTTGAGAGGTGGCATCACAAGTGAGGTGGAGAGCACAGGTGCTTTCAACCGAGATGGGTTTGGGCATAAATCCTGGCTCTCTCTTTCCATAGGTGTATGAGCTTCCTGAATCTCTGCTTCCTCATTTGTAATGGGCATTCATTATATCTACTTCATAGGCGAGGATTCCATAAGAAATGCTGACCTGGTGACTGGCCTGTTACCTCACTCCATACACGTTAACTTTCCTTATCATCAATCAGATCGAGTTGTCTGTTTATACGTATATCTCTGCGGGGCTTGTGATGGGCACAGTTGACTACCACGACCACTAAATGACCGTTTACTCTGATGGTGCTTTTGAGTGCTGTTCCTTCCATTTGCGTCTCCCCAGAGTGAACCTTTCCAGGTGCTGACACTGCTTTCTGGGTGGCCCTACCCATCACTCAGCCAACCACTTACCCCACCCAGACCTGCTTCATTTAGGAGACCCAGTGGAGGCTAAGACTGAAAAGCAAGCCTGAACAATCTTTGAATTATTATTTAGAGCCAATGGTTACCCAATTTCATCTATTTTTGTGTGCAGAGTCCTTTCATATAAACATTTTAAAAGATTCTGTGAATATTCTGTATAGTTGATTTCCATGCTTAGAACTCTTAGGGTATTTTTCAAGAATATTTTATGAAAAAAAGACAAGGGATAACTGTTTATACTTGACTGGAAACCATAGAGATGAAATTCCACCAGATCAAAGTATGAAGGTAATTAACTCCCTGCAAATTACAGTTGTTAAACTTAAGCACAAAGACACATGACTTCACTCATGGTTAAGCAGCCAAGGAAAAATCTCTGGGGGAAGTAAAAGGATTAGTGAGGGCTTAACAGCAAAACCATGGCCCCTGTCACTATCTAGAAAGAGAGGTTCGGAGGAGCCTTGATTTGGCCTAAGGGCTTCACCTGTGAGCTCTCAAACTCAGATGTGCCTTGACTCTCTTCTCCTTACTTTCCTTGTTTCAGTATTTTCTTTCCTGACCCATTGGGTCAGAGCTTTTGAGCATGGCTGCTGAAATGATCAGACACGCCCAGGTCTTCACGGAACCAACATGGATGGACTGGCCATCAGTCCTCCTTACCTGTGATTTCCATTCAGTGCCTCCCTCCACCACCCTTTAATACAGACAAGGGGAGTTCCCTTATTCTGTGCCAACTGCTAAGCATGCAGAACTTTGTGCTCCACTTTTAACTACACTGACCCCTCCTGAGTGTCCTCCCCTATCTATTGTGCAATCATTTTGGCAAAGCGATGATCCCAGCAGGGACTCCTTCCCTCTTCTCTGTCCAATGGCTCCCTCTACCTCTGGATATGCCGCAAGATTTCTGCCCATGTGACAGCCTTGGGAGCCCATTCCATTTTGATGCTGTGTGATGTAGTACAGTGCTTGGGGTGCACTGGGCAGTGGGCTGAAAAATCCATCTCTGCCACTTACTATCTGTGTGAGCTTGGGTGAGTTGCTTAGTGTTTCTATGACTCAGTCTACGTTTGAAAAAAAGAGTTAATAGTAGGTAGGGTGTGAGAAGATAATGCATGTAGAAGCCCCAAGCAGTGTGTCTGGCACACTGGGACAGGACTGCTAATAACCCCAGTTTGAAGATGGGAAGCTGGAGCATGCAGAGCATAAGTAACTTGCCCAAGGTCATGCTTAACCTTATGAGGCTGTTTTGAGGATGAAAGGAGTTAATGTGTTAAGTGGCTTGGCTTTGGCAGGAGAAGAGAGGGCACTGGGTTGTTGAAGGTGGGGAGGTACGGAAATAGATAGGACAGTCTGGTCTTACTTTGTTTTTTGAGCAGTGAGCAAGACCTGGGTGTGTTTAAGGGAAGGTGGTCAAGGAAAGATGGAGAGTTCAAGAGTTGCAGCTTCCTTCCTTCTTCCTTTCCTTCCTTCCCTCCTCCCTCTCTTTTTCCCTCTCTTCCCTTGTTCATTCCATCCAGCACATATTCCTGGGTGCCCCCATTGGCCTGACTCTGCTCAAGGAACTGGAATTGGGGGAGCAACCTCAGGTTCCAGAACCCACAGGCTTGGAATGGAGCAGCCTCCCTGGGAACGTTGTAGAATTTCAGAACCAGAAAGTGTCTGAAATACACAGCAATGACCTTGAGAAGAGAAGTCTGTCTGTCCCTGCCATAACATAACTGAGGGGGAAAAATCCATTTATATTCCTACACGCTCTTCTCTCCCTTGGCCAAGTCCCCTGGGGCTCAATATATCAGTCATCACTGTGCTGTATTTGAGTTGTCAGGGAAACCTCTGCTGGCCTTGTTGCAGCTTCTGACACTGGGAACTGTGCCTTCGGGTGTGGTTTTTGATTGATTAGAAGTAGGATAAAGTAATAAGGTAGAGGAGGCACTTCCAGGTGCTGAGTTGATGGTGACTGGGATATTCTAAAGGGGACAGCTTAGGGCCTAGATGACTAACATAGTCCTGCCGTGACCGGGCAGGGTCTATGCCCGTGACCTCTGCAGCTCATGCCCAGCCCAGAGCTGCAGTTTTTGACTATAAGGCTCCATGGGTCAGGAGCAGTGGTACTGGAGTCCTCTGTGGACTTGGTCTGCAGGAGACCCAGAAGGGTCCCCCTGGAAGGGTTGGGTTGGAAGGTAAAGTCTCTTCTCCTTCATAGCCTGGTACCTACAGAGTTGAGCCCCTGTGCTGTCTCCTAACTCACCTTTCACTTTTGTAGTCCTCATTCTCTACTCCTCATTCCTCCTGCCTGGAATGCCTTTCCCTGCAGGGAAAATAGACTGCATCTATTTTTCCACTATTACATCCCTAGCACCATGCACAATGCCTGGCACATGGAAAGCACTCAAGTATTTATTGATTGATTGACTGACTGAATGGTTGAATAAACCCAGTAACACATTCTTTGGTTTCACAGAGTTGGTTACATAGGTGGGAAGTGAAAGAAAATGATCAACAACAGAAGACACTGGAGAGTACAGGGCTGATCACTGGGGCAGCAAGTGACCTGGGAAAGTTCTGACAGCCAGTGTCACCTGCGATAGGTAAGTCATTTAATGGCTCTGTATGCCAAGGCTTTCATTTGGGACAATATCCTGGGCTGTCTCTGTCTTTGCAGGCTCTAGTAGGGTTGTGGAAGAACTCTGTGCAGGGTCTCGTGCTCAGGTGAGAGGCTGTCACCCCTGAGGGCTGGCCCTTCCCACAGGTACCCCTTGCTACTGCAGAGAAACCTGCCTTGTCCTCAGCTTGCCCCCATCCTGGAACTGCCAGGGACATCCTCCTGTGTCCCTGAGCTGATCCTGCATGCTTGAAGAATGTATCTGTACACTGTCTACCCTCATGAGAGACAATACCTCTCTTGCCCCTCCCTGTCTTGTTGGGAATCCAGGATTTATGCCTCATTCCAAGAAACATCCCCACCTCTCCAAGCCTTTAGCATCCTCGCAGCTCTCTCCACCGGGTGCCATCCATGCTGCACTGGCCATCTCCCATCACCCAGCGAGCTGCCCAGCTGCACTTCTTTCCCCGCTGCCCCTGCCCTCTCCAGCTATGCATCCCACTACTCATCCTGCACAGTTGTTGAGTGAAAGCCATGCCAGGTGAAAGGGAGCTGCGTTCTCGAATTCCTGGGGATGCCCCGGAAGAGTAGAAGACCAGATTTGAATCTGGCAATGCTCCTTTACTCCCTGACCCTGGGTGTTCACTTAACATTTCTGGGCTTTAGTTTCTGCCTTTTACAAAGCGCTGTCAATAGTGTCTACACCACGGGTTTACCGTGAGGAGTGATTTCTGTACCAGTCACTTGCACAGTGCCAGACACTTAGTGGGCCTCAGAGAGGAGCACACAGTCAGCATCAATGCTCTTTCCAGCAGAGGGCAGGCATCGATCCCCAGCCTCCTGTCTCTAAGTTGTAAACAGTGTATACTGAGCCGGAGCCCACTGGCAGCAAAGTGAGCCTTCACCCTGGGAGAGTCAGCTCTGGTGGACACAATAGAATAACTTATATTTCCATCCTTATGTGCTATTATGTGCTGCTAAAAGATTTGGGAAGATTCAGTGAACATTTCCCTACTTTTGTGTTAATGACACAACTTCCCCAAACCGTTACAAAGGAAAGATACAAACATTCCATTTCACATCAGTGGGATTTAATGATTTAACTCAGGACAGTGAACTTACGCAGGCCTGGGATAGAATCAACCTTCAAGGTTTCCTCTACCCCCAGTCACCATTAAAGGGTTTGTGCACAGTGATTTGATCATCTGTACCTCTGTATCATTTGAGTTGTGATGTTTATTTATTAAATAGAACACATGTTTGTTTCTTATGCAAAGAATTATTTATTCCCAGCTGGGTTTTGTAGACATCACACCCTTGCTTGCAGTTTTCTGAGTGAGGAGCCAGTCCACTCAGGTAGATATATATCTACCTGTCTGTCTGTCTGTCTGTTCATCTGTCTGTCTATCTGAACACCACTGTCTCTCTGTTCAGCCCTGGCTGCTAGAGGCCTGCCTAACCAGAGTGACAGAGCCAAGTGACATGAACCTGTAGGGACCTGTGGGACCTGCTTGTTGTCACTTCTCTTGGTCTGGTCTCCACTGACTAAGTTAAACAGGCTCAAAAGAAAAAGAAAAAAGGCATCCCAGTCCCCATGCCCAGCCCCCTTGGGACTAATTGTGGAAAAGCCCCCTTTTGCCTGTCTCTACCATGTACTTCATGGGCCTCTTCTGCCCCCAAGGCTCCTGAGGCTGTGCTAAAGTCCTCTGAGGAATTTAGGAATTCCAGACACTGGCTCAGGAGCCTCCACCTGTACCTTCCTGCTCCCTGTCTGCTCTGGAGTTGTTTTCAGAAGGTGCTTTTAAAAGGTGGAAGGTGAATGACTTCAGGCAGATCATGAGCCTAATTAAGCTTTATGCCTCTTGCAATTACCCACGCAGGCTTTGAGGCTTGTCCCAGTCTTCTCTTTCAGCTCCAGGGCAGAATGGAAATCCTGATGAGGCAGGACAGCCTTTCAGCAGGCCTGGCCCTGCCTCTGGTCACATCACTCAGATTGCCCCTCCCTGGGTCTCTGGAGAGCTGATCTCCTGAAGCAGGCAGGCTGGGGTGGTGACAGCTAGCTTCCTGCGGGCCTCACTTGAGACCCAAGAAGGGGTGTCAGAGGCAGGGTGTCTCAGGCTCAGTGGCAGGACACAGCCCCCAGTTCCCTTAGAAATAAGAAACTAGTGATTCTGGGAGTCCTGACATTATTCTGTGGCTGTGGCCATGGCCAGGCCCACTCTGTCACCTCAGCTGTGAAGTGGTCAGGGGCAGGAGAGAGATCTCATGCCATTGGCTTAGGCCAGGTTGGTGTCCCTGCTCCCTGCCATGTCCACCTCCATGGAGAGGCAAGTGCACAGCCTGGGAGAAAGCAGAGAAGATGGGAGAAGCAACAGAGAAATGAGGCACACACAGCCACAACTTATTGAACTCGTGTGAGATGCTCCACTCTTGGATTTGAACTATCTCGTTTAATCCTTACAGGAATTCTGTGTGGTGGGTTTGACTTTTATGTCCCTACTACAAAAATGGAGGTCCAGGGCAGTTAGGAAACTTGCCCAAATTCCTATAAGCTTGGGAATAAATCCCGCCCCAACTCCAGAATCTGACCTTTCCATCCCATGGGTGAGGCACACATGGGTACTCAACTGAGTGAACAAGCAAACTATAAACAGAAACAAACACAACCAAACAAAAAGGCAGCTTGTACTTTTTCCAGCCCTGCACCAGCTTTGGCAAGGTGCCTGATATGCACCTATCTCTGCCATCAGGCATCCTGGCAGCAGGTGTAGGTGCGTGTGCTGGCACAGGAAGGGAAAGTCAGATAATAACCTTTTCTGTGTGAGTAATGGAGTCAGCTGGTCCCCAGGCACAAGGCACAGAGAGGCCAGGGTCAGAAGAACCTGCAACTGACAATGCCTTGCTCTTACCACAGACATTTCCAGGGCAGTATTTTCCCATTCATTATGAATAGCCTCTCTTAAGGGTCCCACTCCCACCTGGTAGACAATAGTTTAGGTGACTGATGCTTGGGAAAGAACTTTTTCCTACAAGTGATCAAAGAGTAACTCAAAGAGCAGAGGCACTTGGGCTGGAAGGGACCTCGAGGTCTTTAATGTGGCATTGCCCTAATCACAGGAGACCAAACTGGAGGATTATAGACTGAGAAAAAGTCAAGTTTCCCCAGCATAAAGTCAAGAACTTACCTTGGGTGTCAGACAGCCAAGTGAGAACCCCAGCTCCCCCACAGACTGCTCTGTGACCCTCAGTGTCCCCAGGTGCAGGTGGGACAGTAATAATACTCACCTTACTGGCCTGCCATGTGGAATTAATGCTTGCGGAGCTCTTGTACCAGTTTCTGGTACAGAGTAAGTGGTGTGTGGGTGTTCATGAAATATAAACATTGGGCATTACTGAAAAATGCTTTTAAGTAATTTTAGGTGAGAGCTGTAGGATGCAAAGTTATGTACTTATGCTTCTAATTTTATTTATATAAGCATATAAATGTGAATAATGACTATGTGTATGTTATAAAAATTTGGATTTTTTTCTCTTTAAAATATTCTATATTTTCTGTTTCTACAGTCTGCATGAATTACTTTGTGATTTTAAAAAATCATATTTAAAAATATAAAACAGACTGTTACTTCACAGCAGGCTGCAACCCCTTTACAATCTCTGAGTATCATGTCCCTCTGTGAGGTTGCATGCCTTTGTTTGGAGACACTGAAAGGTACTATATGTCTGCATGGGAGAATCTGGTGGGGAGGGTTTTGGTCATGCCTATTTGACTGCTTCATCCATGGCCAGCATGCCCAGGGAGAAAGGCTAGGCATGGCCTGTGCTTTTCAGGGTCTTAATTCTCCTGAAGGCCACTATGTGCTGCACAAATGTTGCAGGTACCCCTGTAAAGTACCTGCAGTGGATATTCTTGACTGGGCTTCCCTTGAGTACTTACTTTCCTGAAATATGCACATTTAACATCTTCACTTGTGTTGCCTGTCTTTCTTGCTGAGAGCTGGATTCCTTTAAAACTCATGTCTTTGAAGATGCCAGTGAACTTGAAACTTGTGCTAAGTTTAGAGTCATTAAGTCTCTGGCTGGTGAAACACTTCTGCCCTGTCTTGGTTCCCTGGGAAAACACTGATTCTGTCACAGAAAATGCAGATTTGAGGAGGTGATCTTCAGGTTTTGGAGAGTATTTTCAAAGAGAGTTTGGTGGTCGAAGCCAACATTTCACAGATCACTATATTATTTTTAGATTTAATATTCAGTTCATGTATTGAGTATCTAAATGGCCTAAGTTCTTTCCTAAACAATGCCACTTGAGAGGACTGTGAGCACAATCACAGCCCATGAAGAAAGGAAAATAAAAACAAAACAAAACAAAGCAAAACACCCATCCAACTTTTTAGCCAGGATGGACTGGCTCAAAAATCCTTAAACTGGATTTGCACTAACATGCATCCATGTCAGGACTAAACCTGTTTTGGGACAAAGACCAGTTGTGCTGGCTCACACTGTGCAAGTCTTACTTTTTCTTTCATACAAAATACCCTTATTGTCAGAGAAATGATCAGAGTTATGAGTCTATCTTGATAAGGCAGAAGAATGTGTTAGTTTGGGTTCAACTCAAAGTTAATTTGAGAGTCCAGAAATGATCATTATTGGCTAAGACTTGACTCCATTTTTCAACTTGTTATTTTAAATATCTGAGAAGCATTTATCTGCTGATCACTATATCAGATTTTTAATATTCTCAGTAAATAGATGGCACCCCTGTGTGTTTTCAGAGGACTATAAGGTCACAGTGTGGCAATCTGTGCTTTGTAGCAGTCTCTTTTCATCCTCATCACTACCCCAGGACCCGGTGTACTGTCAAGTTTCTTTCTCATGTGAGAAATCCAGGCTCAAAGGAGTTAACACACTTGGCTGAGGGTCCCTATCTAATGAATGGCAGAGCTAGCTTTTTTGCCTCCCAAATACCAAGATCCACTGTCTTCCCTGGTGCACAGTGCATATTCCTTGCCAGGGCCAGAGAAATTTCCTGGGACATGTGCTTAACAAAAGACCAGCAAAGGAGTTACTTGGAAAAACAGCATTATAGCCTCAGGTGCCTGTGTTTTAGTTGCCTCTGAACAAACCTCCTAACCATAAAGAAGAGGTTTTCCAGGCCTGGAGAAGCTGCTTTGAATGTATATTTGGTTTGGTTTTACAGTTCAGAGGAACCATAAAATGGATAAAATTACCACGATGATTTGTGAGAGAGTAATTTAGAATTCTTTGTTGGTGAAGCCCATAGTTCTCTCCTGTTTCCCTCTTCTGCCCCTGTTCACCATGTGTTCTGCTATGACCACTTTAGGACTAGTCTTGCCCTCAGGAATCTTGCCCACTGAACATACCCTAGGTCCTAGGACCTCAAATTGCCCCTGGAATCAGCTTGCTTCCCCCTCCTGCTGTCTTCCAAAGGCACTGCTTCTCAGATGCTTGGGTTCCTGTACTCAGCACAGTCACTGGTTTGAGAGAGAATATTCTCCAGCCCCTTTTCTTCTCCTATTTCTTATACTATTGCTCTTGAATTATCAATGGTGAAAATAGTTCTGTCTAGATCTATGAATATAGCCATTTCTCATTCATTATGGTTTGGATCTTAAATGGCTCCCAAAGGCCCATGCTGGGGGCTTTGTCACTGGCCTGTGGTGCTACTAGGAAGCAATGGGACCTTCAGGAGGGGAGGCCTACTGAAAGAAAGTTAAGTCACTGGGCACTTGTCCTTGAAGAGGATATTGGAACACCTGTCCATTCCTTTCTTTCTCATTGTTTCCCAGTCACCATGAGGTGAGCAATTTTGCGGTACCACATGATTCCTGTCATGATGTTCTGTCATCTTACAAGACCAAAGAGACAAGGTCGAGTGACCATGGACCAAAACCTCTGAAACCATGAGCTGAAACAAACCATTCTTTCATTGTGTTGATTTTCTCAAGGTTTTTTTTTTTTTTTTTTGTACTAGGGATCGAACTCACAACCTCGTGCTTACCAGGCAGGCACCTGTGCTGCTGGGCTAAACCCCCGGCCCTCTCAAGTATTTTGTTATATTGATGGAAAACTTCCTAACACAGCAGTCAAAGGAGACCAACTCATTTGCATGCATGCCTGTGTGTGTCCATCTGTACAGTTACTTGTGTATAGACTTATTCACCCATCATTTGTTACTATGGAATTGGAGCACCTGCTTGTGCTAGGTACTGTGTTAACAGGTGATGTGTACCAGTGATGACTATGAATTTTACTCTAGGTGGGATCCCCAAAATCACACTCTGGAATAAGCCATGCTGTGATCAAAGAAATGATACACATTCTATTGGCGATCACCTTTGGATGAGGAGTATGTATGCATCTCAGACTATATATATATATATATATATATATATATATATATCCTTACTTTTACGTGAAATAAGGTAAACCACTGGAAACTGCATTAGTAAAGACAGCAATTTCTATAGCTGAGGATTTCCTACTGAATAGTGACTGGTTGGTTCCTAGGAAATCTGTGTGGAGATTTCATAAGGGGAATGTTTTTACTTTGAATAGTTACATAAATCATGATAGTGAGGGAAAGAGGCAGAATTGGTTTATTTATTGAACTGCAGTCAGGAGATTTGAATTCTGGTATAAGCTTTACTGTTAATTTCTGTAATATCTTGGGTAAATATCATTTTTAATGTGGAGATTCTACTTATTTTCATAGTTCACAAGAATATTATGTAGTTGTGAATGTGCTTCAGATTTTTTAAAAAAGTACATGCAAGGCAGTGGAAAATGTGTAGTTGAGTGAGTCTTTGGGCGAGCAGGCCAAGCTTGGAGACATGTTCAGGGCTTAGGGTGCCTTACGTAGGGTGACACGTCCTTGGTTTGTCTGGGACAGTCCTGATTCATGGTTGAAATCCTGGTGTAACTATTAATATTACTCCCTTGTTTCTCAAAACTTTCTTGGTTTGGAAGATAAATTACACAGCCATTAGGTTTTAGGTTCTCTATGTGGAGGTAGTTGGAGCAGGACTGGACTCAGTCATGAAGATCAGTGCTCGAGTCAACATAGCTCAAGTCACAGGTGAGAAACTGCTGTCTCAAATGAGGGAGGACTCTGCTGTTGGCCTGGAATGTCTCCAAGTGGGCCAGCTAATGAGGTGGTTTCCAGAAAGCAAGGTACAGTTGGGGAGGGGCAGGATTTCACATGGGCCACACTCCCCCTCTCCTTCCTGCTTGGCTGGGCACCTCCAGGGCACATGCTGGTGCACGCGTGATGGTGGTGCTTGGAGGTGCTGTCACAGGCCGGGATTGCTCCATTTCAGTGGGCTCTAAGTGTTATAGGTGGGTGGGCTGGTGGGACATGGAAGGTGCCTCCTTCCACTCCCCACACTCCAGTCTCCTCAGACTGGCCAAGTTGGAGCAGGAAGAGGAGACTGAATTCTCCCTAGTGTCCGAGATCCCTAACTTCTGTTAAAAAGAAGATAGTTTGTGTCTTTCATGAGACTACTGCTTCCTGAAGTTGCCTGGGACACATCCTCAGTTCTTAACTGGAGAAAGTAATGTGAAGAGGTTGTGTCCTTTTAATAGAGCTTTTTCATCAATTGAGGATTTTATTTAAAAACAGGGCTGACATTTTGGAAACTGAGATTCAGTGGACACATGTTGGTGCCTTCTGGAGGTGGAAGGGGCACGGTCTTGGCATCATACCATCTGAGCTGTCATTTTGGCTTTGCTATTATGGCTCTGGGCAGTTGTGCTTCCTCCCAAATCTGTTTTTTTTCATCTGTAAATTAAGGTCCTTACCCCACTCATCTCACACCACCTTACCTACCTGTCTTGGTTACTTTTCACTCATTGCTGAGACAAAACACCTGACACCCAAAATTAGGGAAGGAAAGGTTTATTTCGCTTACAGTTTTTGAAAGTTTCAGTCCATAATCAGCTGGCTCCAAGGCAGGGTGGCATGGCACTGGGGCAACACTTCAAGGCAGCAGCCAGAGCAAAAAGCAGCCAGAGTAAAAGGGGCAAGAGCAAGCCTCTTCTCCTCCCTTATATTGTACACAGGACTCCCCCCACCCCGCCCCGCCCAGGGTGGGTGTAGTATTCACAAATCTCCTTGCCTTCCTTTGCACAAGATGAGGATGTTTACAAAGTAAGACCCCTGGCTCTCTGCTGAGCCTCTCAGCTAAACTTCTGACCTCCTCAAATTGACACAATGACCAGGTAACTGACTGTGCTCTATACCCCAGGATGTAGAGCTGCTGCCTTACTTAAACAAGCTTCTAGACTTCTCAAGTTGACACAATGTATAAACCATAACACTATCCTTCACTCAGGAAGTTAGGAAGCTTTGTAAAATCATGATTTCTTTATTTACTCCCCAAGAATACACTGAGCACTTGTCACATGACAACATTGTAAGGTGAGTGCCAGGAATACAACAGTGACTGAGATGGACCCCTAGAGCTCTTGGATCCCTAAATCTACTGTTTCATGAGAAGAGACTTTTGTGAACCAGTAAATACATGGGCAGATGGCATGGTTGGTTACCATGTTACCTAGTATGAAGAAAACACAAAAGGTTCTGAGATAGAGCAGAAGGTACTTGGGTAAGAGAAGAGGGTACTTCTTAAACAGTGTGATCAGGGAAGACTCGTCTAAGTTGTGAGCAAGAGGAGGCAGTGCCGCAGAGCTGCAGAGCCATGTGCCAGGCCAAGGGACACACAGTGAGTCCCCTTACCATCCCTGGCACATGGCCTACAGATTTACCTTACAAAATTGTGGAAGTAGACTGACCCTATTTAACAATTATTTCTCCCTCCAGAATAGAGAGTTAAGTGGAAAACAGAAGGTGTAGAAGAGTGTATAACTAATTATTATCAATATAGAGAAGGAGATTTGTATATATTTATATGCACAGATATCTCTAGAAGGATACACCAGAAATTGACGGTTGTACAGAGAATATTGTCTGGGGAACCAGGGTAAAAGAGATCTACTTTTAACTGCATGTCTATTTTTTACTGTTTTTTTTTTTAAATCATGTGCATAAATTACAATGAAAAACTCTGTTTTAAAAGTCAGCTATAAATGTATACTTATTTAAAGTAAATGTCTGTAAGCCATTTGGTAACAAAAGTTGAGGGAAGGGTATATGGACTCTCCCATTTGCCTAGAAAACAAGCTTGGTCTGGAACCAAGGCTGGGCCTGAAGCCAGCTCTGACATTGAGAGCCCAGGAACAGTGCTGTGACCCAGGGGAACCATCTCTGTATTTCTGTGGCCTTCTCACTGCACACAGCATGATGCCCATTTCCCCTTTCTGACATGGATACCTGACTGACTGTACTGCTTTGGGTCTGAAAATCACAGCTCCCAACCTCAGATGTATGCTGATTTTTAATATAATTATTTGTGTGCCGTTTGTCTAAAGTTCCTCCTACTCCACTGAGTATGGAATATATCTATTCAGGTTCATTTATTCTGATGAATTATTTATCATTCCCCTTCTGTACTCTTTCCAGGATAGTGAGGCCATTGGTAACAATTTCTTTGATCATATACACTATTAGAATGAAAACTCCTAATAAGCTTAAAGAAACCCAACTGAATGATTAAAGAATATATTAAAATTAGTTTAATTTTCTATTTTAATGCGTGGTTTATTCCTTTGTTATTGTTCGTGCTCCCAAAGCATGCTTACATTTACTTTTTTGCCCAATACTTCAGTTACTTGGAATCCTCTGCTTTCCAGATCAGAGTTAATAACTACTGAATAGAGTTTATTGAACAGTCCAAATGGTCCAAGGTACATTGTATAATAACACTTTCACTTTTATTCACATAAAATTACATTCAGAAAGCTTATTCTTACTCTATGCATAATTTTAGTAAATAGAGTTTTCAACTCCCATATCTACAAAAAATTAGAAGAGTACAGAGAGAGAGAGGTAAAAACAGGTACTTTGAAACCAACAAGAAATGATAGCCTAATAACACAGGAAAGAAATATAAAAGGTAGTGGCCTGATTTCAAAAAACATAATATTGGGGGATGAATTAATATGAGGATAGATTTTTCAAATATTATAGTAATGGATGTACAATCAATGGTTCTGCATATTCAATGTAAATTACATTTTAAATCTTCTGTTTAAGGAAGATGGAAGCTAAAATGATAAATTTTTGAATGATTTTTTAAAAAAGAAGAAATAGTTACAAATTTAAAATCCTATGATCCCTTTGAATATATCTTTAACATGAAAAAGCATGTTTGCCTAAATAGTCAGCATCGTAGAAAATAGAAAAAAACCCCAGATATTCTTATTAAAACTCACAATATTAAAAAAAAAACCTCACAATATTATACGAACGTCTCTCCCCAGCTCTACAAATGTCTCTCCCCAGCTCTACAAATGTCTCTCCCCAGTTTAATATCACTCCTCAGTTTAATATCACTCCTTTTTGCATGGAACCCAAAACAGAAGG
This sequence comes from Dasyprocta punctata, assembly GCA_004363535.1. NCBI lineage: Eukaryota > Metazoa > Chordata > Mammalia > Rodentia > Dasyproctidae > Dasyprocta > Dasyprocta punctata. Next base: position 63,609 of record RJWM01003564.1, on the reverse strand, counting down.
CATAGTTACTGAAAAGAAGAAACAATAATGTCACTACTTTAAAGTCATGTAATCATCTTTCAAGAAAATTTAAAAGTATCAATAGAAATACCCATGTTTATAGCACCATAATTCATAATAGCTAAATCTGAGAAGCAGCCTATGTGTCCATCTACAGATTAATGGATAAAGAAAATATGGTATTTATACACAATGAAGTAATACTGTGTCATAAGAAAGATAAACGAGTCATTTGTAGGAAAATGGATGCACCTTGGAACCATAATATTAAGTGAAATAAATCAGACACATGAGCTTAAGTATTGCGTAGTTTCTCTTACATGAGAAGCCCAAAATATAAATAAAGAGAAAAATAAATAATAGATGATAAGATGTAGGGGGACAGATCCTTCTCAAATAAGAAGGCGATCAAGAGATGGAAGGAGCAGGAAAGAGGGGGAAGAGAAGTGGAAAAAAAAGAACTAAGATGTGTTATATACGTGTATTAACTCTCTACAAGGAATGTAATAATTTATGTACTGCAAACATGTACTAATAAAAATAAAAAGAAAATAATATTAGCATTAATGAGAGAGCTCATTAAGGTGAACAGGTAACATAAATGCTTTATATGGTATAATTTTCATGAGTTTTGATAATAGACTCTTGGAAGAGTTTAATACAAAGGATCTTTTCTTAATTGTCTAACATAAAATACCCACATATAAACTGAATAACAAATAGAATGAATACTCATAAAATTACAAAACATTTCCAAAAGTCATTAAAGGTGATTTGAATTAGTGGAAAAGCATACCATGTTCATGAATCGGAAGACTGTTGTAAAGAATGTGAGACAGTATGGCATGTAGGCCAAAAGGAAGAGTACAGTAATTAAATTAATTGTATTCAAGTGCTAGTTTTGCTGCTTACTGAGTATGTAATTGTTATGCCTTATATCAGGATGTCCCCTAAAGCCTCATGACCTCATAGGTGGGGCTTTTGGGAGTGACTGGATCATGGTTATGAGACTGGATCTTGGGTGTGATGCTGGATCATGGGTGTGATACTGGATTAGTCCACTGATTGGCTTAGCGTAGGCTCTGGATGTGACTGAATGGATTTACTGAAGATGAAAAACTCATGTATGTATGTAAGTGGCACCAACAGATAGGCTTGTAGCCTGAATGGAATGAAAAGGGGAAGAAAGCAGAAAGGCTTCCTGTTTTCTGTCTGCCCTACAATGTACTGTTTCTCCTCTGCCAAACCTCTCTGCCATGCTGCCCTGCTTTAGAACAAGCTGACTATGGACTGAAACCTCTGCAAACTGTGAGCTAAATAAACCTTTCCTTCCTTCATTTTGGGTACTGGGTACTTTGTCCCAGCAGCAAGAGAAAAGTAACCAAGACAAACACCTACCTCACACAGTTAATATTATTTAAAATGTATAAAGTGCTTAGAGCAGTATTTTCCAGATAGACATGGCTAAATAGGCACTGCTGTCATTTTAATACTAATTTCTCTAAATTAAGGTTTTAAATTTATGGGAATGCCAAGGAGATACTTTACAAAGGTCGTCTGGTTACTAAGAAGTTGGCAAGAATAGTCAAGAAAAATTTGAAAATATATGCTTTTCAGGGGAATTTTGATGTAGAAATACTTATGTATACATCAAGGTCTTTGTAATAAAAATTATAGTTCTTATATAGGAATTGAAATAAATCAACAGAAGAGAAAAAAACTTAAGACTAGGTCTAAAGGGATAATAGAATGTAGCTTATTATTCAGCATTTCACAGTAATTGAGTTATATATATATATGGACAATTTATCAATTACCAAAAAATTTAATTCTCATTTTATTTTAGTGTTTATTAGACACATGGCCACAGGGATCAGAATTACTTGGGGGCAGTTCTTAAATTGTGGATTCTCAGGTTCTACTTTAGAGTATGTGTGTAAGGGGGGTGTAGTGTACCTAATTCCATTATACTGTGGGAATTGCAGCCCTATACCATATATCCAAATACATTCCAGATGATTGGAAGGGGTAAATGCCAAGATTATGATCTTCAAACTAGAAGACAATATTTACATTCTCTTTCACATTTCTTGTAGTTTGAAAAGAAAAATATGAATGTATAATAAAAAAGGTCAAAGGACATTAATAACCAAATCATAAAAGAAGAAACTAAAGGCCAATAAGCATATGGGGAAATGCCAAACACTAACATTCAGAAACGTGCATTAAAGAAATATACGTTTTTTCATATTTCATAAGGGAAAGTACTTTAAATATTATAGGATCCAGCAATGCTGAGATACAGTGAATGGCCACTTTGATATTCAAGTGATGAGTGGGCACACTGAGCCAGTTTACTGAAGTGCTTTATTTTCTCTCAAAAGCCAAAAAATATTCATAATGAGTGACCAGGTCATTGAAATTCCAGGAATTTATCTTGAGAAAGAGTCAGAGACTTACATATAGACTTATGTGTGAAGGTATTTCTTGTAGCATTGTTTTAATAGAAAAAAATTGGAAACAGCTGAAATGTCCAACAATATGGTAACAGTTAAGTAAATCATGGCCCATTCTCATGATGAATACTCTGTGGTCATTTGAAACTATGTTTTTTTTTTTAAAGAATCTTGTCATTAAGTGACGAGAGAAAATGCTCACCATGTACTAAGTGGAAACAGCAGAATACAAGCTCTATGTAGCATGACTTCTTTTTTTTATTAAAAATAATCAAAGACATAGAAAAAAGGATGGGAAGAAGGGAGGAAATTGTACCAACATGTTAATGGAGCTTTGTGTCTGAATAGTTGGATTTCAGCATTTTTCATGTTTTTCTTTATACTTTTTAGATTTTCCAATTTTGGGCAATGTACAGGTATTATATTTGTAAAAGGAAAAATGTCAGTGACAAAATGCTAGTGAAAAGATAATGAAAAAGATGAGATTGGGCAGGAGATTTTGATGTAACTTTCACTAAAAAATAATAATAATGAAAAAGACTGTAGTCCTGGATTTAATAAGATCAATGAAGCATAAGTAGATATATCAGAATCAGAATAGAGAAGCAGTAGGTATTAGGGTGGATGCGCAAACTGGGAACAATGTGTGTGGGACTTTGCAGAGTAGCAGAACTTCTCAGAGAGGCGAGTACCTTTTCTGAATCCATCACTGTGAACTCCCCAAATCCAGCACAAAGGAGAGCTACATTGCAAGGCATCTTGCTGTATCATTTTAACTGCCTATCAACCTGCTGCCAAGGTCAATATGTACAGTACCTGGGCAACCCTTCCTGGTTCTGTTGCTTTGAAAGAAAAAGATCTTTGGTATCCAATTTGCTCCTAGGAAGCCCTGAAGTTGCTGACATAATTTCCTAGCTGAGCATTTTTCCCTCTTACTCCCATTTCAGCCCTCAGCCTTGTGCTAAGGTTCTTGTTGCTTGCTGACCTAGAATGGTTGTGGGAAAATTCTCAAGCCAGGATGCTTCTCCAGTGACATGGTGTTCACGGCCTGGCAAAGTGCCACCGTTCTCGGTCATCCCAAAAGAACAATATTGTCTACCTGAGGACACCAGTTAAATTGGGGAAAGTTGGTGTTATGGCTTGTGTCTAGATGTCCCCCAAAAGCCTCATGTGGTCATAGAACTTCTTCAGAGGTAGGTGAATCTAGTGTCTGTAATGCTGGGATTAAGGGTGCTGGAATTAAGGGTAGGCAATTGCTGGATCAGTCCACTGATTGGATTAGCACCACCCTAATCCCAGCAGTCTGGATAAGATAAAATGGTTCAAAAGAGGTTTATTTACCCTTTTTTTGCTCTTGTTGCTTTTGCTGTCTTCCACCTCCATGAACTGTCGCCCCTCTGCCATGTGCCACTCTGCTTTGGAACCAGCAGATTATGGACTGAAACCTCTACAAACTGTGAGCTAAATAAACCCCTCCACCTTAACTTTGGGATTGGGTGTTTGTCTCAGCCATGATAGAAAAGTATCTGAAACAGTTGGTCTCAGGTTTGGAAAAGCAGCATAAGGCTTGAAGATGTTGGAATCATGCAGATTGGGTGTGGACTCTTCCTCCTGCTGTTTTACTATGAAGTTTTGTGACCTTAGACTTGTCTCTTCCCTTCAGCATGCTGAGCCTCACCTCAGGTCCTCTTTCTGTAAACAAGTTTCCCTGCGTATTGAACACCTTGAGGGGCCATTTGTGGCTTAACTAAATGGATGGAAAGTGTTTATCCCAACTGGACATAGAGGGGGCACCTGCAAATCATAGTTACAGTTGTCATGGCCCTCCTGTTCTCCCCAGCTTCCCAGGTTACCTGTCACTCAGCAGAGGTACCTAACGCAAAGCCTTCTGGGAATGAAGGTTGTTAGGAGAGTGGCTGCTGCTGTGGTTTTTGCCAGGGCTTCTGCCTCTGGTCCTGAGGAGGTGGCAGGTCTCTCCAGCCCACCTTCCTTAGGGCCTTCAGCTCCAGGAAGTGTGTGTGTGTGTGTGTGTGTGTGTGTGTGTGTGTGTGCAAAGGACTCCAGGGGGGTGCTGACTCTTGAATCTGCAGAAGTGCTCTGGGAATGGGGAGTAAGTGGGTGGAAGCCTGAGATGGGTGTGTTTATTCCCTGAAATGAGCACAAAGCCTGGCTTTGACTTTCTGCCCTTTCTGCCCTTGGCCTTCCAGCATATGCAAATCTGCTCACAGTCACTTCCTTGGCTGGGCCCTGGGGAGCTGCTGGACCCATGAGTCATTCTGAGAGCCAAAGAGCCAGGCGCCATGACCACTGTGTCTGATCCTGATTGAAGAGAGCAGAGTGTTGACATTTTATTTCTCAATGTCAAGAAGCTGGCAAAACAAACTAGGGCTACCCCTAAGTGGGATAAATATGACCAGGGTGGAGACAAAAAGATTTTAGGTTATATAGAGTTTTTGACATGTTCATCGTTCTGTTCAGTTTAGCAGCTATTTTGAAACAAAATGAATTGAATTCCTAAAGTTAAGTTTAAATAGAAGAGTTATCCTAATGTTAATATGAAAAATTATAATGTAAGTTATGCTGCAGGTGATGCATAGATGGTGCTGCCATTGTGATAATGTGTGGGGATGGCCATTTGGGAAACACTGCTCCAAGGGAAATGGAATTCTATGCCAGGCTCTTGTGAGGTGAACATACTTTTCTGATTTGTCCATTTTTGTGGGGTTTATTAAGTGAGTAGTAGGGGATCTTTTAAATTGACACAAACCTGGAGGAGACTTTGCCAATTTTTTTTCAACTTGGTGCTTGTTTCAGTGTGTAGATATATGGAAACCACAGTATGCATTTTGGCTGGTGTGGCTGGTGTGGCTACTCCTTTTTGTGTCAGATGAAGCCAGGGGGAGGGGGATTACTGTACTTCAATGCCAGCAGGCCAGATGTGAAAACAGAACTACTCATTCAAATGAGGTGATGAAGTGCTGCTAGTACAATGATGTGGAGATGTGATGTTTCCTTGCTGTAAAATGAGTTCTAGAATGTAAGAGTGCCTGGCCCTGGCTTGATGACATATCCTGATCCCTGTTCCTGGAAAGCTTTCCATCCACTGGGGAAGATGAGCCATGCACTGCAAAGTCCCTAACATCTTTTATTCAAGACAAGGGCTGTGGCAGCCATGGTAGTCAGAGGGAGGAGACACTGCCCCAGTTTGGGCCCGGGCAGGGCCCCCACAGGTAGGAGTGAGATCAGCAAAGGCTTCACAGAGTGACAGTTGATCTGGTCCTTGAAGGCAAGGGCTTTTCAGGTTGAGAAGAACCGTACAGGAGGACAAAAGACAAAGACAGGGCATTGAGATTTACAGCATGGGAGCCCAAGGTGTATCCTAAAACCGAGGTGTGTGCTGGGGATGGCAGGAAGGAAGCCTGGTAAGGCTTCTGAGATCTCCAGGACCAGCTGCTAAGCTTCACAATTCCCCACTGACTAGGGCTCTGCCTGGTCAGGGTCCTTCTCGCGCTCTATCACTGCTCTTCTGTGGCTTTGATGCATCTTGGGGCCCTGTAGGCAGAACAGGAGGTTCTCTGAGGGTTAGGACATGGAGTAACAGAGCTCTACCATGGACCACCTGATTCTGCAATCTCACCTGGGAAGTTTACTCTAGAGCTTACAGCTTGGTTTATGTCATCAAATCCCAAGATGCCTGACACCGTCTTAATGTGGTGTAGTGGTTTAGGGTATTTAAAAGACTCCTTTCAGTGTCCCCATGTAGAATGGGAGATGAAAGTCACTGAGGGGAGGCAGGAACATGGAAGAAAAACCTCCCTAGACTCTTCCTTTTGCCAGTGTTTGCTGTGACAACTACTAGAAAGAGGACCCTGAATTCACATGGGGTTACCTACTAGTGAGCCACAACTGCTGGCGTTGAGTTCCTGACTGCCCATCTCCTGTAAGTTTGGGGACACCATAGCCTCTCCATCACCAATGGAAACCATAAAACCAAGGCTGAACTTTGATGCAGAAAACCTACAAAGAGTGAGGAGGAGGTGCAGGCCAGGCCACCACTCCTCATTTCTTTGATGAAAGTTTGAGCCAGGTGGGTGGCAATGAATTTATTTAACATGTCAAATTCCTGAGGCAGATGCTCAAGTATAAACAAAGTTTTTAAACACCCAGCTGTTTCTCTGCAGAGTGGGATTTCTTCCATATCATCCTATAATCATTCACAGCACGTGAATTCTGCTTAAATGTCAGAGTTGGTTGTTCCCAGCATTACTGGTCACTGGCTTCCAGATTTTGATGTGTCTTTCTGGTGAACAGTGGCTTTGAAATTGTAGAACCTTGGACCCGGAAGCCAAAGCCTTGGTTTATCAAAGGGGAAAAAAAGGATCAATTTAAGGAGAACTTTGGGAACATATCCAAAGAGATCTAATATGTGTGTATACATGAATCAAGCACAGGTGTATGTGCTTGTGTTTCTGCAGAGAAGGCTTCCTGATTTCTACCTTTTTGTGGACTAGGCCACTCCACTGCCTTCATCAGAATGAATGAAAGGGTAGTGGTGGATCTGGTGCATTAAGTTTAAGCATCCTAACCAGATCAACTGTATGACAGTGGGAGTTGACTCTATGGTCCCTTGGAATGTGTGTGTGTGTGTGTGTGTGTGTGTGTGTGTGTGTGTGTGTCTGAAGGCACTTCTGAGATCTCCAGGACCAGCTGCTAAGCTTCAGTGATTGCCTTTTTCTGCACTGCCCTCAATCCTAGCCTGGCCATACCAGATCTGCCTTGCCAGGGTTCTGATCACCCCAGGTCCAACAAACTGCCTTGTTGGTCTGGCTTGTTCTTGGAACAGGCTCATAACCCCCACTAATGGCCTGGTTTGGCAAAGGGTGTGAGACACACAGGGAGAAAGGAGGCTGCCTGGGAACCAAGGACAACCCAGGACATGGGAGAGAGCAGAGATAGTTTTTGTGAGAGAAATGAAGGAGAGTCTTGGTCTATGGACTGCTGCTCTCAGCCCTCTCCTCCTCCTGCCTTGTAGAGTGGCTTGCGGCTCACACTGCTCAGGTGCCCCTATCTTCTGGCTCTGTTTGGCCAGTGGGAGGCACTGGCAGGAGCCTGGCGGGCATCAGGAAGCAAGATGGCATGGTATTCTTCCCCTGTTCAGGGCAGTGTCTGGGGGTATCTCCATCATGCTCCCGGCTTCCACTGACAGCCTCTCTTTGTGGGCCCGGCTGCTGGCTGCTGGCTGCTGGCTGCTGGCCTGAGCTCTTGTGATGCCAACTCTTCCCTTTCGTCCTTCAGCCTAGGGTTGGTAGCAGATTTCTGCCAGTGCAGAGCTCTAGGTTGTTCTGTCTTCCCCTGTTTGGCCTTTCTGCTCTTCCATGACCCCAGTAACTTAACTCTTGTATTAAACCTTTCTATTAACATGCTTCAATTTTCTTTTCTTTTCTTTTTTTCTTTTTCTTTTTTCTTTTTCAGACTGGAATGTGACTGATTCCCTCCTGCTCCTCCTCATTGCTCTTCCTTCCTTTTCCAATTCCCATTTTGCTGAGGAGTCACCATCTGTAGCAGTAAGCTGCCTGCAGTATGGGCAGGGTGCGGTGGCCCACCCGGTTCTATCAGCAACATATTGTGCACAGATGGTACTTTTGGTGTGCATGTTAGGGACAAAGGGAATCATGAAATGCTCTCCTGTTGTCACTTCTGTCATGATGGGACCCGAAAAGTTATTCCTTTACCTCTCTTCTTTAACGTTCCTTGAGCATTTCTTCTCATGAAGAAGATTCCACGATGACGTGGGGAGCAGGGAGTGGGGACTGAGGCCTGAGATGGGGGAGCCAGGCCCTGCTGTTCAGAACCTGCTGTACTTGGAGAAGGCTGGAGCAGGTGCACTGGGGAGGGGGATGTGTGGAGAATGAGAAACCTCCTTGGGTGTAGGAAATCAGGAAGGGCTTTCTAAGAGGATGGCATTTGACTGGGTTTTGAAGGATGGGTAGGATATGGGGGATACTATTCATGAAAAACTTTTAGAAATTATTGGTAGAATTTGAGGCTTCTAATCTCTCAGAATTAACTATCAATTCCCCAATTGCTGACCTGTGCCTAAGCAAAGTCTTTCCATGAAAGTACTATAATTTCTGAGGTCCACACTCCTAGGAGCCTGAGAATAATCCCTAAGGAGTTTTAGGCAAGTGTAGAATACCTTAAATGTCCCTGTTTGGGGCTGGGTTGTCCTCCAGTGAACCCCACTTGGAATTTAAGCTGCTTCCCTTACATCCATTTGGGGAGAAGGACAAAGGTAAGTTGGTAGAGGAGAGGAGAATGGAAGCGACATCAGATAAGTTGGTAGAGGAGAGGAGAATGGAAGCGACGTCAGGTGTGGACCCCTGGCCAGTGGACCTGGACTAGCTCAAGGCAGCCTGAGGACCTAGGACCAAGGGAGGTGGAATTGTGCAGACCTACATCTGTCAGTGGGTAACAGTCCCTTTCATCATCTTTCTCGGGGCAGTGAGGGTTGCATGAGGAGAATCATCTCCCAGGGATAAACCTCTTCACTGTTCCAGGAATGTGGTAGAAAGCAGTCTGGTGGGCGTGGGCCGAACACCTGGGGAACCTCTTTCCCTCTTTTGTTCTAACCATCCTCTTTCTCTCCTATTTAGAATGATGTCAGAGGTGTCATTACCAAGGTGGAGGGCTGGATTTGAAATATCTCATGGATTTAATAATGGAGATTTGTGGGATTTCATCTTGCATGCCTCAGCCCCCTGAGGCCACCCGATGTCCAGATGAGCATATGTGTGAAGACAAGGATATATGTCCACAACACTGGGGCCAGGAAGCTGCAGCTGGTGCTAGGTTAATTTCCAAAATTAGGCTGCAGTCTCTTTTCATAAAATCCTCAACAATTAGACATTAAACTGACTTTTTCTTGGGGGGAGGGGCATTTCACTAAACTTCCTGTCCTGCTTTGGGCTGTGTGGGTCATTTCACAGAAATTCAAGACTGAAATAGACCTAAATGGGCATCCAGTGTCAGAATCCCTACCATTATGACCTTTATAAAGTAGTCCAGCTTAAAGAAAGAAACAAAAACCTGGATTTAGATATGCAGCCAAACACCTGGGTTGGAATCTGAATGAAGAAAGCAGGTATGGAATGCCAAGAATTCAGCACCTGTGCATGAGTTGTTACCTCAGAGGCCAGTGTGGGCCCCAAAGACAGGATTCAAAGGTGCCTTGCAACACTGTCTACCTCTGAGGAGTGGTGGTTGGGTTCACAGGAACTAGGAGCATTGTCAGTCTAGTGTTGTGGGAAGATTTGGGGTTTGATGTCTGTCTTAGCTACTTTTGTCATTGCTGAGATAAAATACCCAACACCCAAGGTTAAAAGAAGAAAGGTTTAATTGACTCACAGTGTGTAGAGGTTTCAGTTCATGGTTGCTTGGCTCCAAGGCAGAGTGACATGAGGAGCATTACTGAGGGAAAACAGTTCATGGCAGGCAGAAAGCAGCAAAGCAGTGAAGCAGCAAGCAGCAAGAAGTGACAAACAGCAACATGAGTCCTCTTTCTGTACCTTATATTTTATCTAGGCTACCTGCCCTAAGGAGGCAGCACTCATACCCAGGGTGGGGTCAAAACAGTCAGTGGTCTAACTTAGTAATCATACGCCTTTAATCCCAGCATTACACAATCCAGGTATCACACACTCTAGATCCAGCCACCTCTGAAAAACCCCACCAATGACTGAATGAGGCTTTTGGGGGGACATCTAGACACAAACCATAACAAAGCCAGACAGACCTGACTTTTATCCCAAGAGACACAGCGGGGGAGGGGTGGGAGAGAGAAAGTAAGAGAGAAGGAAACCAGTAAAGGTTATTGTATTAAGCAGGCTAACTCTGTGGGCAACTGAGGATAGATTAGGCTTGAAAACTCTGGGAGATAGGATAGAATATGCTTAGTCATTGTAACCAAGATCAGGCAAACTGGGGTGCTGACCTCTCACTTCCTCAGTCGTCACAGGTTGAGAACTTCTCCCAGTGGTGGACAGTCTAACTGCCTAGTTCCATGCCCTGCTCTGTGCTTGGGTGGAGCAGGCCTGAGTGGGCAGGGAAAATCTGCAGTAAAGGCTTTCAGGAAATTGCAGCTGGAAGTCATAGAATTGGCATGAGAATGGTGGGTCAGAGGGGATGGAGAAATGGGCAAGGTACCAAAAGTGACTTCTATAAGTACTAAGACCCCCCAAATTGATGATCTGATCAAAATACCCCACATAAACCTTCTAGAAACCCAGGGCATGATCCCTTCCACCTCCACTAGGGGGATTAGTTCTTATCCTGGACTTGGAAGAAGATCATGGTTGCTCCAAGGAATGAATGACTCAGGTAGAATGTGATGGGTTGCCAAAAGTCTGGGAAGACAGGCCATAGTCAACCTTCTGTAGAGTGATCTTGCTGCTTGTCTGAAGTCTGCCTGGATCAGAGGGTGTTCTTGTGCGCAGTCCGTTCCCTCAGACATCTGGGCTTGATTGTCTTCCTCCTGACTCTACTGTAGCCTCATCAGGTTCCTTGAAAGCCTTCTTCTGCTACCCTTTCTAATTAAAAAAGTCTCTTTATTAGCTTTGAGAACTGAGCAGCCAGCACCATGAGGAAATCTTGGAGAAAATCATGGCTATGTTCATTCCCACGGAGAGGATGAAGTCAACATGCCAGGCAGCACTGGGCAGAGTCTTGAAGTAAGCATCCAGTGCCAAGGGTCTCAGGATGGAGCAAGCTGATGGGATGTTGGAAGTTAAATCTCTTTCTCCCTTCTGGAGCTGAAAGCTGAAGGGTAAGAGGTGAAGAGGGCAAGAGTGAAGCTGACCACTCAAATCCTACACCCAGATCCTTTACTTAGCAACCATGCGCCAAGCTGGGCCCGGCCTGAAGGTGGCAGCACCACCTCTTCCCTGTTCCATGGTCTGTCCACAGAGGCTAGAAGACAGAATGTGCGGGGGCTGTGTATCCTTCTCCCCCAGTATCAACCGTGAATTTCCAGCATGAAGCCTCCAGTCAGAGGCATGTGTGGTTTTCTTTTGGAATAATGGGCAGTTTTATGACTGGCACATGATGATCACAGACCTGCTGTGCTAAGCTTGGGTTTCACCAGGTAGCTCCGGGGTGGTGGTGGACAGCTTGCTTAGAAGAGAAGGCGGATGAGTGGGGAAATGGAATGTCAGAGCATTGACTAGTGCTGCACTCCTCATGCTGGGTCTCTCTCAGTGGAAGAATGAGTTTCCTGGGAAGGAGTTTGAAGTACCCAGAGAATGCTTTGCCTTTCATGCCCAAGATATGGAAGTGCAACTATGGCTTGTGCTTTTGCATTACTGTAACCTTTGATCTTTCACAGTTCCTGTCTGTTTGGCATTTCAAGAATTGCTCTCTGCAACCTGCAGTATAATGGTTCTCATTTTAGAAAGATTTCAGACCCTATTTAATGCTCCAGGAGGCCAAATTCAAAGCTGAAAACTCCAGGGTGACACAGCAAATGCCTAATTTTCCAGAACTAATCTGTCTTGCTTGACTTGTCCCCTTCCCTCTTCCTGGATCAGCATAACTGTCAAAGTTACTCTCTTGGTAAACAAGACGACAGCTATAATTGTAGATGAATGGTATGGGGCTACCCTGGAGAGAAGAATCTGTTTTGAGGGTGACTCATTTAAAATGTTATTCTATAAGGTTGCTTTCAGCTTATCTCTATATAAAGAGCAGCCATGTGACTTAAGAAATTTCTCAATCCAATCATTAATGTGAATTTAAGTAGACACGGTTTCCATGGAGTATTTTTGCACTTTATCTAAGACACCATTTGGAAAAGGAACTTCTTTGAAGTCAAACTCAGGGGAAGGGAAGTCTTTGAGATATGTCAGATGTGTCTTGCTATGGTTTGGGTACCTCCTGCCTAAAGATAAGGGACTATGTGTTCAGATTTACTGGTGTGAGTCCTGGCCTCTTGAGGACCAGGATTAAATAGGTGTGTAAGACCATTCATATAACATCCCATGTGTCTTGATTATCTTTTGTCAGTATCCTCCCAAGGCCTAGTCCATGGTGACATCATTAGTTAGTCGGGTGGCCAGGCCACACAAGGCCTTGTCTCCCGTGCTGCAATGGGTAGGCTTTTATTCTGAGGATCCTGGGGAACGACTAAAAGGTTTCATTTGGCAAAGTGGCTGGAAGCATAGTGTTTTAGGAGGAAGACTCAGACTTCCATGAGAAGGCTGGATTACAGAAGAGAACCTGCAGGCACAGAGGCCTAGGAGGAGGCAGGTGTATTTCCCTAGGTGAAAGACATAGTAGCCTGCACTGGAGAAGGGGTACATGAACTGTAGAAGAGAGGTACATTCAAGAAATAGCAAGGAGGCAAACTTCAGAGAGCTTAGGGACTGACAGTGAAGTACAGAAGAGGAAACAGTCAAGTTTCTGGCTTGAAAACAATAGATGCACAAAGCCAAAGCTGATTTTGGCCTGGCCTGTCGTAGAGTCTTGGGTCCATGCCACTGAACACAAGGGTCTCCAAACCACCAGGACAGGAAGATTGTGAAAGACAGAGGAGCCTGAGAAGAACAGTAGGAAGAAAATTCAAATCAATGTTTTGAACTCTTTTTATCATCATTTCCCAGATAATGTCATTATCCTAATGTGAAAGAGAGAAATCCAATTCATTTGCTATTTGTGGTTGCCAGCCCCATGAATACTTAATGGTTTCAGATTACAAAGCTTCCAGCATGGCTCTCACACAGTCAAAAGGATCAGAGGGTGAGTCGAGGCCAGTGTGGAGGTATTGATAGGCTCTGTACCTCCTCATGTGTCTCCTACTTCAACAGTATCTATTTTGAGCTGAATTCTTTCTCAAGCTCTAGCAGAGTAAGGAAAATGAACATTCTTCCTGCTCCCAGGGCTGGTTGTCAGAGTTCAAGGAATGATCTGTTGTGACAAATGGCAATGGCTTCAGGTTATGTGGGAGGACTGCAGGCTTGAGACGGGTAATTATCGCTGTGGTTTAATCGTGATTGCTGGTTGTGGGGGGCACTGCTCTCAGCAACAGGAAGAAGACAGGCTGTAGATATGAGATTATTTTTACAGGTTCCTTGTGAGAAAGTGGGTTGCATAGACTAATCATAGATATCCTCCCAGATTGCACAGAAAGATGCCCGGACTGGAAGAACTTTGAATTTGAGGCATGGTGACACTCATCAAGGATACTGCCATGCAATGAATTATGGGTATCGCCCTCCACCCAAATGCATATGTTGAAGTCCTAACCCTGTATATGAATATATTTGGAGATGGGGTTTTCAGAAAGTAAGCGTAAAAGAGGTCATATGGGGAGATCTTTATTCACTAGGTTTGGTGGCCTTATAAAAAGAGAAAGATCTGTCTCTCTTTCCCTCTCTGTCTTCTCCCCCTCACTTTCCCCCTCCCTGTGCACACGGTGAGTAGCCATCTGCAAAGTAGAAAGAACCCTCTCCAGGCTATGCTGGCTTCTTAGCTTGAACTTCCAAGCCTCCATAACTGTGAAAAAGTAAATGTCAGTTATTTTGTGATCTATCTATGGTGTTTTGTTATGGACTGACTAAGAGAGTCATGTAAATGAGAGGATGATCTAATAACAGTGTTTCAGTTGAACAAACAGCTCTCATGGTGCCAAGTTTGGAATCCGCAATGAATAGAAATTCTGCATTTAGATTTTTTTTTTCTGGTTCTGGGCATTGAACCCAGGGCCTTCACACTGAGCTATATCCCTAACCTTTTTTACTATTTTTGTTTTGAGACTGGGTCTTACTGCAATGCTAAATTGTCCAGGCTGGGGCCAGGGATATAGCTCAGCGGCACAGCACCTGCCCAGCAAGCATGAGTTTAATTCCTGGTACCAAAATAAATAAATAAAAATAAATAAATAAATAAATAGCCCAAACTGGGCTTGAACTTGTGATTCTCCTGGCTCGGCCTCCCAGAGTGATGGAATTACAGGCACGTACTACCATGCTTGGCTGAGGATTTAGACTTTTAATCAAAGTAACAAGAAATCTTATCCTCTTCTTGCAAATATTTTGTTTGCTCAGTTTTAGAATCTGCATAAACACATGAGCTCTAAAAGGAATTTAAAATGTAGTTTAAGTCCTAAATTAGTATGTGCCTGGCATATTCCCCATGTGACTTCTGAATTCTCTGAAACAAGGGGAAAACACACATTTACCCCCAGAGTTTAACTATTTTCTGAGACCATCTTAGGTCTGGGGAAGGCCAGGTGCTTTATTTCTGCTCCTTCCATCGCTGACCTCTGGGAATACCTTGTCTGTAGCTCTGTGTTTTCTCATCCAGTAAGAACAAAATAAAAAGGGGGGACAATTCCATCCTCATCTGGATGATGGGTACACAGTTTGTGCTTGGCCTATGGGCAAGGTTGCTTCCTTATTGCGGATATGTTTGCCATTTCTGTTAACCTCTGGGGAGACAATACTGGCACAGGGCCCACTCAGCGACCCAGTGCCTCTTGCCAAAGGCAAAGAATAAGCACATCTTCCAAAATCATCCAGAAGATGAAATTCAGAAGGCAGCAGCAAAATCTCTTCTAGTACTGATCCAATGAATGGAGATTCTGGCCAATGACCAATCATCATAAGATAATGAGCTAGATACAATGGGAGGACACTAGAGAGAGCAAATGTTGGTCCTGTTCTCAAGAAATTCATGACCTCTCTAAAGAAACAATGTAAGCCCAGTAGAGTATCAGTCCAAGCTGATTTGCACTGAGAGATTTTTGACAAACAATAAGAGGGCTTGGGAGTCAGTTGGTGGGTCAGTACTATGGGTTGGTAACCTATTTGACACCTGGGTTTAGAAAGGCTTCCTGGAGGAGATGGACTCATTTGAGTCCTCAGAGAGGCACAACATCTGAGAGACTCAAGGCAGAGCTCCAATGTTGTTTCATTTGTTTGCTCACTCAGCAAATGTTTTCTGTCTTTTGCATGCCAAGCCTGGGCCATGCACCATTCAAAAGAGGAAACGAGTAGCCAGCCCTGCATGAGGGAAGAGTCATTCCTCCAGGCCTGTTGGGGTTCTGAAGAACAGGAAAACCAAAGCCAGATGAATTCCTAGTGCATGCAAGAAAACCAAGAGTCCCCCAGGCAATGAGTGCTGCTATTGTGGCAGCTTTGTCTTGTGACAACTGGTTATTGCCTACCTCTGTAACTTCTCTGACCCCCACCTACATTTTCTTCCTTCCCAGAGGCCCCTTGTGCTTCCCTCCATATGGGATCAGAATCCCCGGGGCTGGTGTAAGAAGGCACCTCTTCCTGCAGGAAAACTTCAGTGACTGTGACCCTGCCCTCCAGCTTCTGCTGGGTCACAAGCACAAGGAACGCAGGGCTGCTGCACATCTGTAGCATGTGGGAAGTCCTCATGCTACGGGGCAGGAAATGATCCCAAGAAGCCTGCCAACTTGAGGCTCTGAGTGGGATTGCCTGCCAGATGCCAGAGCTATATTTCCTGAGCTGGGGTCTGGTGGGAATGATAGTGATGATGTTGGGGACCCAGAACTCTAATAAAGTCTATAAATAAGTTTCAGCGGGTGAGGTAGCCAGTCCTGGGAACATGATGGGGATGCCAGCAACAGCAACAGAAATCTCGGCCTTGGGTGGGAGGGGGGTTTCTCTCTTTAGAAGGAAAGAGAAGTTTTAAAACCCTGGTGCTGGAGGGAACGGAAGGGTTATCTTACCGACTGATGTTTCACTGCAGGATCTTATGTACAGTTTCCCTGAATACTGGTCATTTAACCTTTTTAATCAGTGGTGTGCTGGCAAATGTTTTACAATTGGCTCCCTGGAGAACATATAAAAATACTGTTTGTACTTTGCCAGTTTCTATAAAGTAAATAGTCTCACCTCAGTGATTTTGAGCTATCAGTATGACATCCCTATATGCAGGGAAAAGAGATACAGCCAGCTCTCAGGTGAAAGTATGAGCCAGTTCCTGCATTGTACCATCTCTAACAGGACACCTCTAGAGACAGGAGGCTCATTCCTCTCTTTTGGCCCATTCTATTTATTCTTCTGTTGTGAGTCTGTCAGATTTTGTGGTAATTTAAAGAACCCAAACAAGCCTTCACCAAACAAGTATTAGAAAATTATATCAAATAAAAATCTCTCGTACTTTCACATTAACCAGTACTTACTCCCACCCCCTTGATTCTCATTTCTAGTTCATTTTCCCATAGGTATTTAAGGACTGGGTGGGGGAACCATTAGGATTAGAGGTAAATGATTTTAGTAAAATAAAATAATTATTAATGACTGATATGGAGTGATCTTCTACCAGCCTCTGGATTGTCCACTTCTAGGTCATGTCACATCAGCACATCTTATTTCTAATTATCTTCAAAAACCACAATGAAGCATCCACTTTGTGCAGGCTCTGTGTTGGATGTGGGGAACAAGTGATGAATGGATCACAGTTGCAGTTCTCAAGGGGCCCCCTTTGTAGTGAGGGAGGACGACTCAGTCAGTGCTTGCAAGTGCTTCGTTCTGGGGGTTGGAGGCAGAGAATTTGCGCCCGGGGTTGCACATTGTGCTATCTTCTGACCAGGTGGTCAAAGATGATGAGAAACTCTAAGCCACAGTGGCAGTCATTGCTACATTGATGCAATGCCTGTGGTTTGCTATCCCCGGTGTCTGTGCTATGGAAAGGGCCCAGCTCATATGGCTGAGATCTTAGAGCAGAGAGTATGTTTTCCATGAAGCACTGGCCATCCTCCATCACTCCCCTCTGCAGAAGTTCTACATTCGGAGTCCCGAGAATCTTCTCATGTTTCAGTGACAGGCTAGAGATTTAAACCACCCTTGTTTATCTGATCAATAGCTCAGCAAATGGAATAGAACAAGCCATGGTTCTTCTACTAGAAATATCCTTTGTAGCAACTGCATGCACAGTAGCCAAAGTTTCAGATGTGGACTCTGGTACTAATTTTCAATGTCCATTACCCCTGCAGTTGAGCAATACCATTTCCACACACCAAGAAACATGTGGGCTGTTTCCAGCCAAGTCAAGCCACGTTGTACAGCTGTCTGAAGTGTGGTCTGCTTTCCTTGTCAGTCCAGAAGAATGTTCCAAGTTCTACATTGGGTACAGGGAGAATGAGCATCTATTAGCAGTAGGGAGAATAGTGTCAGTCCTTGTCAGTCCAGAAGAATGTTCCAAGTTCTACATTGGGTACAGGGAGAATGAGCATCTATTAGCAGTAGGGAGAATAGTGTAGAAGGTATCCTTAAAAAACAAGTTTCTATTAACAAACACAGTTACTCAACAATTCAAAAAGTAGATCCCCCTAAAATGAAAAACCCAATCAAAAAATGGGTAACTGAAATTGTTGACGGATAGTTCCTTTAAAAATGGGTCACCAGTTAAAAGTATTCCAGGTCCTTCTTGCCTCAAACAAAGAAATGGTGCCAGAAGTTTATTTGGAAAATGAGGCGTGAAGGAGTAAGGGAAGAACTAACTCTCTAGAGTGAACTTGGCCTAAACAAAAGAAAGAATAAAAATAAAAGTGCACTCTGCATCTGGGTGTGGAGCGGGCTACTGTGAGGGGTTATGATAGCAGGCTCCTTGTGGTGTCTGGTGTCCTTTATCCAATCCATATCTCATGGGAGCCTGTAAGAAGATCCACATATATACAGGATCCTGAAGATCATCTGGTTTTGTCCTGGCATTTGGGAATAGACAAGTCCTGCCCTTTTCTCCTGGTAGCTCTGCCATGCCCTACCTCCTGGACCATTCCCCCTCAGAGAACTTTATAAATCCCATAAATCTTTATGAGGTGTTGAAGGAGTGGAGGTCTCTGTCTTCTATAGCTTCTTCCAGCTGGAAGGGGCTATCGACCCTACCTACTAGGGATTATGTACTCTCCAACTACCTTGGGGTGTTGTGACTTGTGGCTGGGTTGAGGAAAGAAAAACCTGTCAGAGAATAATGAGAAAGGAGTTAGTGATCCTCAAGCTGCCTGTTTGATGGGAGAAAGAAACTTTATTATTAGCCCAAATGGGAGGAGCAGGGCATATTTCCATGCTTCCTGTAAGAAGAATGCATGTTAGAGAGGTATGTCAGATAAATGATCAAGAGTCTGAGACCCATGACCTTAGCAGGATCCTGTTAACTTATCTGTAGCATCACTGGAGCCTTGCTTTTGAAGAGGAATCTCAAGTCTTCCAGGGGCTCATAGGAGTGGCTTTGTCTTTTTGGTTGATCTTGTTTTTTAGACAGTTGAGGTGGGACCAGCTTTAATTTAGAAAGGTAAATCCAAATATCTATCTCGGCCACCTTCACGATAGTGGGTGTTATGAAGATCACTGGAAAAGGGCCTTTCCATTTTGGCTTTAACTGGTCTGCTGGTATCCCCCACTCCAGGTTTTTACAAGCACTCGGTCTCCAGGGCAGACACTAGGAGGTCCCCCTGGGCCAGGAGCTGGCAGGACTCTGTTTCCATACATCTGGATCACTTGTTGTACTTGGCCCAGATTGATGTGCTATTGTAAGTGCGTCATAGTTTCTGGGTCTACTATTATATTGGAGGATAGAAGTGACCTTCCATATAACATCTCAAATGGGCTCAAACTTGGCCCACTTTGGGCATGGGTACTGTTGTTGGTACCCATCAGAGCCAAGCCTCAGATGTCTCTTGACAAAGTTTTGCCAGAGCTCACTTTAGGGTCTGGTTAGTTCTCTCTACCTTTCCAGAAAATTGAGGTTGCCAAATGGAATGAAGGTGGTACTTTAGCCTTAAAGTGTTTCCTACTCCCTGAGTTATTTGGGAAGTAAAAGCAGATCCATTGTCACTTTGGAGAGACTGGAGAAATCCAAATCTGAGGATGATTTTTTTTAAGAAGCGCCTTGAGTACTTCAGTAGCTTTTTCTGAATGGGTGGGATAGGCTTCAATCCAGTCTGTAAAGGTGACATTTAGGACCAACATCTGTTGAGATGGTGATGTTTGTGGACAGGGGCATTGCAGATTGCCCTGGCCTCTTCAGTTGTCAGAACAGAAAATGAGGGTTTGGGCTGGCCTAGTCCCTCTCTAAGAGAAGTTGTACTTGGGGGATCCTGAGAATCATCTTGCACCACCCTGGGATCTTGCAATTGGCAGGTCTTGCCCATTCTTCCAGCCAGGTTTGCCACATCCTACTTCCTATATCAAAATGAATGAACACTTCTCAGAAGAAGAACAAATAGCCAATACATGAAGCAATGCTCAACATCACTGGCGATTAGAGAAATGCAAATTAAAACACCAAGATTCTATCTTACCCCAGAAAAAATGACCATCATCAAGAAATCAAATAATAACAAATACTGGTGAGGCTGCAGGTAAAGAGGAATACACCATTGGGGGAAATGTAAACTAGTACAACCACTATGGAAATCAATATGGTGATTCCTCAAAAATCTATTCTCATGTTTGACTGGCATTTATTTAATAATTATTTGGGGTTGGAGTTGATACTGGGTGAGTTAAACTGATTCCATCTGTGATCATCACAATTTATAATTTCTCATCAATGTTGTCAACACAAATAACCCACAAGTAAACTTTCTACCATGTGCCAGTTTTGAAAATGATAAACGATAATACCAACACAATGAAACCATATCGTAATGCTTGAATTGAACCAGGGAAGAAAAGCTGTACAATGAGACAGATGCTGCAGAATTCCCAGAATTTCCATGATTAGATAATCTACATGTCTACACATCTGGGAAAAGAATGTTCAACAAAAACTTCCAAGCACACAGACTCAAAGAAAAGCACAGTGTTACCAATTTTAAAGAGCTAGTTTCTCTGAAACCACTTAGGGAAAATAGGATGAAAAAAATTGTCAAGGGCTTCATTTGTTCATGGCTCCTAATTTGAAAGCTTTTTCATGCAAAGGATCAAGCTGAGGATTATGTCAGTTTTATTTACTTGAGTAGAAGTCTTTTTTGACAAATGTGTTTTTCCATTGGGAGAGAAATAGAAGCATGCAGACAACTCTGGTATGCAACAGAGTAAAGAAGATATTTTTTCCAAGCAACAGAAATAAGTGGTTATAAGTGGTTGGAGTAGTTACAAGTGGTTGGAGGTCCCAACCTCTGTTTCTAGTTAAGACAGCACCCTCAACTTCCTCAACTTCAAGAAACTTCAATCAGCATTTACCAAACATAGGGACTAAAAGAAAAGCACAGCATTACCAACTTCAAGGAGATCCAGTCTCTGAAGCCACTCAGGGAAGATTGGAGTTGGAGCCTCTCTACCAGGAAGATCACACAGACAAAGCCTGCTTTGGATATTTGGATTGTATTTGTTATTGTTGTAACTAAGCACCTTGATTCCTAGTGCCAGAAATGCTCAAGTCTAGATCAAGCTTTAGATCACTTACTCTGTTTCATCAATTATAGGATGCATATTTTTCTTATTCTAACATCTATGAAATTAATGACATTGCACAGTTGCTATCAGCCATGGAGCAGTCCTGACACATGTCACTATGTACACATGTGAATACTTACTCTTAGCTGTTTCTATTGTCACTTCAATTTTGAAGTTGTATGCATTTTGCTATAATACATGCTGACTTCCATTGAAATTTATAATGTTTTAAAAAGATTACACTAAGCCGTGATAGTTGACTCAATATCCAAAAAGCAAAAAACAAAACAAAACAAAACAAAAAAACTGATATTAGGGAATCAAATATTGTCATTTGAATGAGTAACCAATATCCCATATTTTCTTGAAAAACAACCAAGCACTTAATGAAAATACTGCTCAACCTTCAATGTTCAAACAAATAAAATCATAGGAATCCTGTTAAAATTAATTGGTCGTGGTGAGGTGATGATAAGGGGCAGCCTGAGGGTCTTCGCTTATAACAACTCAGACAAAGTCAGAGTTGTTGGTCACAACTGTACCAACCTTACCATGAGTAACAGGGCTTCAGAAGAGCTAACAAAAATGTTGGTCTTATAGTACTCTGAAAAAGGAGATCAAAGAGGACATCAGAAAGTGAAAAACTATCTCTTGTTCTTGAATAGGCAGAACCAACATAGCAAAAATAGCCATAGTTTCAAAACTGTTACACAGATTTAATGCCATCTTGATCAAAACACTAAGAGCACACCTCACAGAACTAGAGAAAATAATTCTAAAATTTATATGGAACCAGAAGAGACCTAGAATAGTAAAAGCAATTCTAGGCAACAAAAGCAAGAAAGGGGGCATCACAATCCTTGACTTGAAGTTGTACTACAAAGGTACTGTGATAAAAACAGCGCGGTACTGGCAAAAAAAAAAAAAAAAAAAATAGAGCTGAGGGTTAATGAAACAGAGTAAAACATGCAGAAACAACTCAAAACACAGGCAAGCTACCTTATCTTTGACAAAAGGGACAAACTTCCTCACGGAAAAAAGATAGCCTCTTTAGTAAATGGTGCTGGAAAAACTAGCTTTCCACATGCCATAAATTGGACCTAGAATGATATCTATCACTTTTGTATATCAAGCTACACCTAAGCCAGGGCGATGCCCAGTAATGAAAACTTCCTGTTTCACAGTTCTGTGTGTTGTTCAAGAAGCTTTCAAATGAACATGCATCACTAGCTGGGTTTTTTGTTCAATAAAATAGATCAAATAGAATTGACAGATGAGGCAGAAATTAGAGTTTGGAGATGCTGTGGGATATAGTATTGGAGAGAGAAAGAAACAGTTCAAAAATTTAGATAGGTAGAGAGATGGTGTCTTTTTTATAGCGTGAGGCTGTGCAAAACTTGAAAAGAAGCCTTTTGCTCTGAGTCGCAAAGGGCTATGAGATGATCCAGTCATAAAAGAAAGGCAGCAGCTCAAGACTCAATTAATATTCTGGAAAGATCATTTCTTAAAAATAAGGATCATACCCTAGTAAGAGCTGTATCCTGGGATTAATGAAAAAACAAAACAAAATCAAGATTAGATCATCTCTAACAAAGAATAAAATCAAACTCAAATCAGAGCTAAAAGGATCCATCAACAAGGAACTGTCTTCTAGAACAAATAGCAATGTCCTTTAAAGGATGACAGTGTTATTAAGACTCTCATAAGGTAGTGATAGTGTCAGAAATATAGTAAAAATTACTGGATGTACAAGAAGCAGTGAAATGTGATGGCTAGTTAGGGAAAAATGTAGATCATAAGATGATCCAGATGTTTTAATTAGCAGACAAAGATTTAAAAACTGCTACTATAAATACTTTAAAAAATACTTTAAAAACTGCTACTATAAATCCAGATGTTTTAATTAGCAGACAAAGATTTAAAAACTGCTACTATAAATACTTTAAAAAACGTAAGGAAAAGATAGACTCAAAGAGAAAACAGATGAATACTATAAAAACAGACCAACTGGAAATTTTAAATTGAAAAGCACAAACATCTAAACCAAAAAATTGAGTTGTATTAGCAGTAGATTGGAGACCAGGAGGAAGAATCTGCATACTGGAAGAGAAATAAGAGGAAATGTTCTAAGATGAAGAACATAAGGAAGAGAGATTTTAAAAATTGAACAGAAACGCAGCTACCTATGAGATAATAGAAGAAATCTAATATAGAGGAAGCTAAGACAAAGGTAAGAAAGAATGAAACAAATACTTTAGGGAATGATGGTGTGAAGGTTCTTAAGTTTGTTGGTGAACATCAACCTCAGATCTCAGAAGACCAGCAAACCCTAAGAAGGATTTATTTGAACAACCTGATGCCAAGATACACCATAGTCGAGCTGTTGAAAACAAAAGAAAAAGAAAAACAAACTTACCCTGATAAAACTGAAACCTGACAAAAAATATTATAAAAAGAGGAAACTAAAGACCAGTATCACTCTGAACATAAGGTAAAATCCTTAACAAAATATAAGGAAATTAAATCCACAAAAAAATATTATACATTATGACCAATTGAGATTTATCTCAGGATTGTAAATTTGGTTTATCATAACCCTCTACAGAAATAAGGAAACTATATGATCATTTCAATAAAATATAGGAAAAGCATTTGATTAAAATTCAGCACTTAATTATAATAAAAAATTTCCAAAAACTAGGAATAGAAGGGAACAGTCTCAACTTGATCAAGGACATTTATCAAAAAGCTACAGCTAACTTCATACTTAATCATTACAGATTGAATACTCTTCCTCCAAGGTCAGGGACAAGACAAGGGTGCCTATTCTCACCACTTCTATTTCACACTGAATAAATCCTAGCCAATGAGATAAAGCAAGGAAAAGAAATTAAAGGCATATAAATTAGAATGAAATGGAGCTATGTATATTCTCAGGCAACATGATTTCATATAAAAATTCCTAAAGAATACACTGGAAGAAATATTAGAAGTAATAAAAAATCTAGTAATGTCACAGGTCACTTGATCAGAAGTTTGGTTTGGGACATGCTAAGTTTGAGATGCCAAGTTGGCAGTTGTATTTGAAGTCAAGGATTTGAGGAGGCCTGTCGTGGAGATATCAATGTAGAAATATAGTTTACAAGATAGTTAAAACCTTTGAATGAATTGAATCTCCTAAGGAATAAGAAGAGAGAGGGAAGAAATAAAGGTCCAAGGACTGAGGGTAATTTCATGCAGAAACTCTTGTAAGTTTCATACAATTGGCTCTTTCAGTCCTGATTGCAAAGAAGAGACTCATGGGGCTATGCTATGGTGCAGATTCAGCAGAAAGTAGCTGTGGTAGATTAACTAATGATCAACTTGTAGCACCTAACTGAGCTCAATCAGTGTGGTTCTGGGTGTGGAAGGCCCACCTGAGGGTTGTTGCCAACGTTGTAAAATCAGAACTGGAAGGGAAGATGGTGTGCTGTTGATTCTCCTGGAGAGGCTTGTCATGCTGGTTGGTTTTCCTAATATGAACTTAGCCGTTCTCATTGTCAGAGGAGCTCGGATCCTTGCTGTTGCTGTGGTTCTCTTTGGGAGAGCTCTGATCCTTATTTTGAACATCACTTCGTGGCTCCAGTGCAGATCCCTCAGCCTTCTGGCACAGATCCTTCATCCCACTGGTACAGACTTTCTAGCCTCCACCACTGACCTTCGGGCCTTCCCAGTGCAGATACTTGATACAGACTTGCATGAGACATTGTCATGTGTTCTAGGTTTTCAGCTTGACTCATCAGGACATTACTGTAGGATCCAGGCCCTCAGCCAGGTTCTTTGGGTCTCTAGTGTGTGGACAGATCTCCTGCATGCTTTTGCATTTGACATTTTGGGTGAATATTATAAAATAATCCTATAAATCAAGTATCCTATATTAAATCTATTCTCTTGCAAACCCTGGCTACAACAGTGACATTTCCACCAGGGCTCTCATTTGCATGGCAATGATAGGCTCCTAGTGGGTGTTGGAACTCATTGGTCTCCATGGTAGACTCTCATTAATATTGAGTCTTTACTCTGGGGTAGTGATAACTTCATTGGGTAGACAATAAAATGTTCAGAGACCAGAGAGAATTGGTCCCTTCTGGCCTGGGAGAGGGGGTGGCTGAGCCATAAAGAGTATAAATCTTCCCTTCACTAGTTGCCCAACAGGGAACATTTCTGTGATAAACTTCAAGACTGTTTCCCTTTGGCTTGTTGTGCTTTGGTGTCTCATCTAGCCTGAATGCAATGACTGCTTGCCTCTGGTGCTCTGTAGAGATAGGAATGCTCCAATACATCGCCATCATCACCCTGCTGCCAACTTCAGAGCTCTTGTGTTGATGTCTTGCTTCTGTTCCACCCCAGACCAAGGAAAATGAAAACTTTGGGCATTTCACATGGCCTCAGGCTATTGATGTCTACTCTAAAATATGGAGCCAGGTGGATTTACATTTTTTTCCTGAAGTCAAAACATAGCTTGTCTCTGCTAAGATCTTATCTCTTTAATGAGCAGAGGCAGTATAATTAAGGCCTTTCTCCAATGCTATGGACGTGCCAAACCTACTGGAAAGTTTGCTTAGTTTTCATAAATCAAATTGGTTTGGACCTTTATGTACTTGGGGGCCAGTTCTGACATCCATTAATGGAAACTGTCACTGCAGTGTTTGGTTTTTTTTCTTCTCGTGGAGAAATTGCCTTTGTTTATAGGGAAGCTTCTTGGATGCAGCTGCTGACTATGGCTAGGTGGCCGCTCTGAGGCAAAGGCGGAAGGTGGATGAAGGAGTCCTGTTTTCTAGGGGGAGGTAAGAGAGGTAGCAGGAGAGAGTCCTTTGGCTTGAAGGATCTTCCTGCCCTGGGAGAACCCAGAGTCACCCAGTGTTAGGCTGCCCCTGACCAGTGAGCAGGTCCCAGATCCACAGTGGCTTTCTTGGCTCTGCTTGTCTTAAGAAGTCTTTAGCATGGTTCCCCAAAGAGTTTGGTGGAATTAGATATATTTTCAATTTGCATTCTAAACAAGCTGTTTGGAATAAATATGCTGGCTACATTGTTTTCCTGGCTCCTATTCGTTGGTTATTAATGTGTTATTTTTTGGAAATAGCTCTTTCTCTGTTGGCTTGGAAGAGGAATCCAGGGGAAATGTTTGTTGGATTCTGTGTTAATCTTTCAAAACAACATGTGTGCAGGAGTGGTTTGGTCAAAGAAGGGTACAAACTCATAGAAACCCACAGCAAGCTCATTCACACAAAAAGGAGTATGAGAATGGGGAGTTGGACTCCTGTCGGTAGAACTTAATTCACATATGGATTCTGATGAGCATTGTCCAAGAGTTGAGAGAAAAGAGGAGGAGGTGCCGATGGTACTCACAGACCTGAGCTTATCACTGTCTTCTGGAAGGGAATGTAGAAACCATCCAATGTTCAGGCTCAAGGGAGTGGACAGGCCAATAGGAGCCAGCGTAGATGGCACAGAAAGTTCTGAGCCTGTGGCTCCCAGGTACGACAGCCATCAGAGAACAGTTTGAAAAGCCTGAAGTGTGCTGAGACAACGCCACCCCATCACATGTGTTAGCTCCCCCGTCACCATCACTGGGACTTCAGTGACACACTTGCTGGACACGACATATTGTTCTGAAGTTAGTTCTTTTTGCAGCACAGCTGCTCAATTATGTTTTGAAATTGTTTCCTGACGGGGGTGGGGAAAAGTGCAGAACAGCTGCAACTTCGTTGAGAATGAGGCCCAGGTCCTCCTGCATTGGTGGCCCTGCCCACTGCAGGCTGGACAGAG
Organism: Dasyprocta punctata; assembly: GCA_004363535.1. Classification (NCBI taxonomy): domain Eukaryota; kingdom Metazoa; phylum Chordata; class Mammalia; order Rodentia; family Dasyproctidae; genus Dasyprocta; species Dasyprocta punctata. The sequence goes on along the minus strand of RJWM01003564.1, from coordinate 36,920 downwards.
AGGCCCTGTTAAGAGATGACGAAGCTGAGTTTCTAGGCTCTTTCGTGGTGACCTTCTTAGCATATCACTGAGCTATTCAGGAAGAACCTTTGGGCTGAGGACAGGATAAGAACTGATTCTTCCTGGTGGGGGTAGGTAGAAAGTGAGGCTTGGGGGAGCATTCAGAGCTTTGGTGGGGCTGAAATGGCCCTGTCACTATGCAGAAGAGCTGGCTCTCCTGCAATGCTGAGGAAGGAGTGACTTTCCCTGTGCCCCCACTAGGTGCTATTCAGCGAAGTCAGGATGACACCATCTCACCTGCAGAGGGTTACCTGTCTCAAAGGAAAGTCCAGTCCTATCAGCCACTATCTGTGGGGCATTTGGTAATGCTAGAAACCATTTCTTTCTATGGGAACAGTCCCACTCTTAACCTTAGAAGCTTTCTTCCAAGGGGCCAGCAACTCTCCACAAGTTCTCAGAGCAGTGACCCAGGTCTATTTACTGGACTAATGTGGGGAGGACATTCTATATGCATAATCACATTTAATCCTTCCTCTGTGTGTTAGACACTGACTATCACCCCATTATACAGATGAGAAGGCAAAGGCTCAGTGGTTAAGAAACTTGTCCAAGGCTATTTACTAGGAAATGGAAGAGCCAGATAAAGACCAGACCACATACTGTTGGCTAGAGTCCCCTGGCTGATCTTTGACAAAAGAGGAGCTATTCTAATTTAGTGCTTATAATAAGCAATTGATATTATACACAACTGTGTTCTGGAGGGTCAAGGGGTGCTATTCTGATAAAAGGATTAAGGAAGGCCCATCTCAGGAGATGATACATGAGCAGACTTTGGAAGACAAATGGAATTTCACCGAGTTTCCTACAGGAGCTTGCATGGTGCCATAGGGTCAGAAGTGAGTAGGGCGTGTTCAGAGGGAAGACTGATGTCCTGTGACCTACGGGCCAGGTGGTGCAGGGTGAGATGCGACAGCTGAGCACCTGGAGTCTGGCTTTGTGAAGCAGGTCTGAAAACAGAGAGGATTTGGGGCAGTGATGTTCCTGACTGGAGCGCAGTTATGACTGGTGATGTCTGAGGAACCCCCGGTGCTCAGGTCCCTAGCCTCCCTGGGCCAGTGCCACCTGCTAATATTTGTGGAAATGGCCGGCATTTGTTCTATGTGTCTGCATCACTGCCACCATTCCAGAGGCTTTAGATTCATTATTTCTAGAATTCCCATACCCGGCAAAGTAGAGAAGGAAACTAAAGCTCAGAGAGCTCAGGTCACCACCTAGCTAATGAATGATGGCTCTAGGAGCCAGACCCAGGTCTGTGAGATTCCAAAGCCATGCTCTTTGTGCAATGTTTGGGACATTTTATAGGAGATTAGAGATGAAATACATGGTGTTTTTTGCCCATCCTTATTCCTGGGATGTCTCTTTCCCAGGTGGGAGTTGACAGTGAGGCTGTTACCTAGTTCTGATTTCACCTTCTGCTAGAGCCTTCATTGCTGTGCCTGTTGACTTCAGGCTGGGGTTTTGTGCAGAGACAGTGCTGGCCAGGGTACAGCCTCTGAAGGGACACTTCATGGAGAACCTCTGTATTCCAGGCAAGGGGAGATATGCTTTCCTTTCCCCTCTGCCATCTGTCATGTTCTAAAGCAGACGCAGTCTCAGCGAGGTCACCTCTGCACGGGTGCATGCCTGTTTGGAATGAAACCAATTCTCAGCGAATAAATGGCATACAGAAGTGTGGGTATAATTCTGAGACTTAGGATAGTTTTTCCTTTGGTAGTTTTGCTTCTTTTGTGTTGTGTCGGGGGTTAGATGTAAAGCCACAGCTGGTTTCCTCCTTCCTGTGAGGGCCTTTTCGTAGCCACTCAACTGAGTTTCCCATTGTTATTTTTCACAGGACTAACAGCTGCTGGCAATGATTTTGTGTTGCTTTTGTTCACATAATTATTCACTGAGCATGAAATGCCCCCAGCAACCTTCAGGGCTTCAACTGTGGCTTTGCTTGCTGGTGTCACCAGTAGGAAGTAGTTAAAACCTTGAGGATGAAATGAGGATTATTATTATTTTTTTAAATAAGGTTCACTCGTCACTGGGAGAAAAACCTGACATGTGTGTTGAGTTCCAACTCACCCTGAATTGCCATGATATGTCCTCTGAGTTCTGACCAGTTTGGGATTATAACTTTTCTTGGGGAAGAATTGTTGGGGAATCCAGTTGGCCTGGGCTCCCATGCTCCTGATTAAGATCGAAGGCAGAGACCCTTTAACCACATAAGGAAACCTCCTTCTTCCTGCCATGGATTTATCTGTCTCTCAGCAGCTCATTTTTGGCAAGTAGCTGCCAAGAATTCCTTGTTCCTGTACCTACCACAGCAAGATACTAACAAGAGAACTTAAGATCTCTTGGCCTAAGTAGCTGAACGACTGGTGGGGAGATAGGACGTAGAATTTCTTCTTCTTCCCCCCTCTTAGAACTGAACACAAGCCCTGATTCCCTGCAGGGAAGCCTATGGCCCAGGAAGTGCTAAGGAGAGTACTGTTGTTATGGGGTTGTACAGGTGAGCGTGGCCTGGTGGCACGAAGCACACACTCAGGAAGAGGCTTGGTCCGAGCTGCAGAAAAGAACCCTTAGAAATGCTGTGAGTCTTGAAAAGGCAGGCTTATAAGTAGAAGGAAGAAAACATTTTCCCTTAGTAAGCTTTCAAGCACTGCATGGTCCATGGCCCTTGAGGAGGGAAAAGGAAGGAATCTAATTTTCCCCAGAAGGATTTGCAGTCTGTGCGGTGGGGTGGTGGTGCTGTTCTCTCCCAGGCAGCAGCATGTAGAGGGAGTTCAGAAGGCCCTCAGGTGTTTGGAGGCCTTGGGGCAAAGCACTCATCTTTACTTGGACTTGGTCTTCTATTGGCCAAGTCCATCTGGTGGTCCTTCCAGCAGTACATTTCCTTTTCTGTGTGGCTACCTGGTCTCTGCTCCTGTGAGCTTCCCCTGCTGCCTCACTCAAGATGCCTGCAGCTCTGGTTTCAGTGTTTTTTGGGGGGTTTTAAAGTAGGTCATATTTGCAGTCCTCATAATGTTTGGAGGAGAATTTAATGATGTACCTAAGTATTTGGTCTAGTGACTGACATGGTGACTACACCATCAGTGGTCACTTTCTGAAATAAATGTTTTATTTTTAAATAATGTCATGTACAGAGCAGTTTCAAGGAGAGGGTACAGCGTTCCCATATACTCTGTACTCAGTTCCCCTAATGTTAACTTTCTATTATGACTCTGGTACTTTTGTTAAGACTTAGAAATCTCAGTATCTTGGAGAGAGACATGAATTACCACATTCACTGCAGTACTAGTTACCATAACCAAGGTTTATAAACAACCCACTTGTCCATTTATGAATGAGTGGATATAGAAAGTGTGATAATCCCAGCTCCTTGAGGGGCTGAGGCAGGAGGGTCACAAGTTCAAGCCTAACCTGGACAATTTAGCAAGACCCTGTCTCACAATAAAAACAAAATAAAGGCTGGGGATGTACATCAGTGGTATAGCCCATGGATACACAGTAAAACCTGACTTTATGAGCATAATTGGTTCCAGAAATATGCTTATAATCCGAAGTTCCTGTATATCAAAGCAAATTTCCCCATAAGAAATAATGGAAGCTCAGATGATTTGTTCTACAATCCCAAAATATTTATATAAAAATGAACATAATACTGTAATATAATAGAAAAATAATAAAGAAAATACAAAATATAAGGAAAAATAAACAAATTACCCTGCACTTACCTTTGAAGACCTTCGTGGCTGGTGTGAGGGAGACAAGAGAGAGGAGGGTTATTGAGTAGGGATGATTTTCACTATCACTAACTGAGTCACTGCTACCTATTGGCTCAATGGGATCTCTTTCTTTTTGTGCAACTTTAACAAGGAACCTATCCAATGACACTTGCTTTTGTCACCTTTTGAGGATTTCACAGAAATGTGACATTGAATTGTCGTTGAACAGAATCATCGCTTACCTTATCGAGTGGTGTTTTTATACAAAATTTTGTACCGTTTTCCACATTTTCCACATCTCCCTAATCTCTTTTCAAGTGAGGGATTTTTCTGCCTTTTTCTCCTCCTCTGCAGATGAGATTTCCTCCATAACCTCTTGCTGTTGGGAGCTGATGACCTACAATGCTGCAGAGAGGGAGGAAAGGAGAGAGACAGAGAAAGAGGGAGGGAATCATGCAGGGAGGAAGGGAGGGAGAGAGAGAGAGGGAGAGAGAGAGAAAGCGCAACCATTTTACTCTGTTTCTATGAGCTCAACTTTTTATAAAGCCCACATATAAGTGAGATCATGCAGTGGTCATCTTCCTGTCTTCCTGAACCTGGCTTATTTCATTCAGCATAATGTCCTCCAGGTCTCTCTGTGTTGCAGCATATGTTAGGATTTCCTTCTTTAAGGCTGAATAATTTCCTTAGACACACTTGCACACACACACACACACACAACACACACATAGTTTAAACTATACGAGGTGATGGGTATGTTAATTAACTTGATAATCATTTCACAATGTATATTTGTATCAAAACATCACAGTATTCACCTTCAATATGCACAGATTTTGTTAACTATATGTCAATAAATCTGGAAATAAATAAGTAAATAAATTTGGAAAGAATGTTTCACAACTTAAAAAAAGACTAAGAAACAAACAATGGTATGTTATATTAATCAAACCCAATATTTTATTTGGATTTTGCTGGTTTTTCTACTGGTGGCCTTCTATCCCATTAGCCAATCCAGGGCTCCAGATTACATGTAGATTTATTTTTACTACACTTCTACTGGTCTGCAAGACCCTGAGGTTTGGGCACAGAACAAAATCTCTTATGTTAAGCACTGGGCCAGGGACAGGCATAGCTTAGGGCTGTTATCCATGACTTTGTTCTAAAATCTCACCCAAATTACCCATGACTGGAAGAGATTATTAGGGCCTGAGGTGACAGTTCTCCTTTATCAGCATCAGCCTCCCAGTCTAATGGAGGTCACAAGTCTACAGCCTGGGTAGCAGGGACCTCCTGGACTTTGGGGCACAGTGGTAGGGGAGAGACCATAAAATTGTTGCTCCTTGAGGATACCAAACCAGTCTTTGCCATCCCTGGGTAGTACAGGGAAACAATATACTCTGCAGAACAGGCCCTGAGGTGAAACCCCAAGACCCGTAGCTTTTGTTGAAGCATGCATAGCCTCTGGGATTGCTGCTCAGAAATTCCTTTGTGGAGGTGTAGAAAGAACTTCGCTGGATTTCCTTCTGGGGCGTGTGGTGGTAGAGGAAGGTGATGGCCTACAGGGCTTAGGGTCTGGATGGCATCTTCTTGCCTCATGCCAAACCCTTCCTTTCTGGGCTCAGGCCTGCAGGGTCTTCTGAGAAATAGTTATGGACTTTAGATGAGAGTTTCAGCAGAGATCCCCCCACTCCAGGGTCCACCAAGGGTCTTCTGAAGAGGAAGTAGTCTTTAACCCCTCTATGAAAACAGACCCTGCTGGAGAGTTTGACATGAAAACCCTAAGCCCTTGCCCTGCTAGAGATGACATGGGATCACACTGCAGTCTTTTAGCTTTGGGACCTGGGTCTTGGAGCTGCATAGCAAACACTCCCCACACTGAGTTCCAGGGCATTCCCATTAGGCAGCCAGCCTGCCTGGCGCTGGGGCATGGCTGCCAACCAAGAATGTGCACTTAACACACATTCCTTTGCCAAATCCTCAGCACATTAATATTTTGAAACCTCAAATCAGTTTGTTCTTTTGAAAACTAGAACCACATGCCCATAGAGGCAATGTGCTGATGGGATCCAATGTTTTGCAGCAGAAATGGGAATTGCAGGCTGTGGAGCCAGGAGAGCAGTGCTAAACCCGATGTGAGCCTGGGCAGGTCCTTCCCTCCTGGGCCTCTGATTATCCTCCTGTAAAACAAAGATACTGGATGAGAGGATCTTCATGATCCTACCAGCTCTCAGGGTTTATGATCTTTGTGGGGATGGAGACTCTAAAGTTGACTGGTTTATAGGAAAGTTTATTTGAAATCCATGAGGGCCTATGATTGCTTGTAAATGTTTAAGGTGTGTTTGTTTTGTACATCTAAACACAGGCAAAAATGGCAAGAATGTAAACAGTGCTCTAAGAGGCCCTTTTTGCTGGTGTCTGAATGAGGACTATGATAAAAGGAGGCTAGAAAGGAGAGGGGCACAAGCTAGGCTTCACTAGGCTAGAGGATTTATCTCTGGCTGCCCAGGCTGGGTTGACCAGCTGCCTGTGCACCACTGTAGGGATAGGTTTTCAATTCTCCCCCAGAAACAAGGGCTAGCAGCCTGCAGCCCTGAATTACAACTTCCTGACTTATAGGGTGCTGCAGATAAACTTTCTAACTTTGAACCCTTGTTAAGCCACAACCTGCCTGCCTAGGTAGGCAGTCTACGCAAAATAGAACAGAGGCCACAGCGGGCAAACTGGGTTATGGCTGGTCCTTACCTCGGGGTGTCCATCAGCCTAGCATCCTCTAAAGCCACAAGGTATCAGCTTCAGAAATCTGGGATAAGATTACTTTCAGGTGCAAATGAGTTTGGTGGCTAATAACGCAAACCAGAAAATATTGGCAATCAACCTGGTATCTACTGGGGACTCTCATGAGAGAAACATGAGTGGATGGAGTTTCATTCTTCCCTTCACTGTGTGTTTATTGTGTGCCTAACACATCCCAGTACTAGGCTGGTACTTGACTCAATGATGACTGAAGCCTGTTGAGAACAGGTGACATAATTGAGGATGTGGTGACAAGTGGTGCCCTGGTGAGAATGCATGGCCTCTTGAAGAAGTGGCTTTACTCTGAGTCTGGGGGGTTAGGAGGAGCCAGTGTGTGGAGTGTGGGGGAAAGGAATCCCAAGCTGGCACAGCAGCGTGGGCTAAGGATCTAAAACAGAAAGGGATGACTGGGCCTTCAAGAGCAGCTTGAACAAGCTGGGAGTGCAGGCACTGTAGATGCATGGGAGGTTGCTTTGCTCTGAGGCCTGGGTGGTTATGGGTGGTTTGGTATTAGCATGGTTATACAAATCTAGGAGGCAAAGAGGACTGTGCATGTACCCATCAGAAAGCTAGACATGGACAAGTGTCACTCGCTGGACTCTGCATGGTACCCATTCAGCTAAATACCCAGACGTGTGGGTAAGAAGCTGAAAGCTGTGACTCATTCAGGCCAGAGTGAATGGATGGAGCCTTTCCTTCTGCCACCCACTTCCCCTGCTAGTCACTGTCATAGGTCATTCTCCACTTTAGTCATTTTCTTGGGACTATTCATATCATCCCCGAATGTGCTTACTTACATTTCCTTCAGGCCTATTGTTGCTTGGCCTATAATTGCTTGAGGAGTGGGCCAGAGTTCCTCCTTAAGTGCCAAAGTGACAAAAGGAACCAGAGGGAAGGAGAGCATGACAGTGGTCACACACTGTGTATTTGAACTGGTTTTTGGAAGCAGGAGGTGGATGTGAAGGAGTTGGAGGCAGGGCCCATGGCCATAAGAGGAAGCCAAGGTGCTGCTTTCCTCAGGTGGACTATTGGGGGCACCCTGCACAAACACCTGCCACCCTCCCCCTGCAAACCTCCTGATCTTTGACATCCAGCTCCAGGGCCAGCAACTCTGTAAAGCTCTGTTCAGCCTCACTGACCTTGCTGAGGCTGGCATCCTCTGGACTTGTGAGTTCCTGTATCAGCTTGGTTGTCTAAGATACACAGGACAGCCCTTTTCTATTCAAAGCACAGTCCCTGGTTTGACAGACTAGGTTTTGCTTGGAGTTGTTAGAAAGTATAATCCTCAGGGCCCTCCTAAACTTTCTGAGCCAGAATGTACATTTTATTTATTTTTTTTTAATTTATTTTTTTTTTTTTGCGGCACCAGGGATTGAACTCACAACCTCGCGCCTGCCAGGGCAGGCGCTTAAGGCACTGAGCCAAACTCCCAGCCCTGGTTTTTTTGAGGCAGGGTCGCACTGTGTAGCTCAGGCCGGCCTTGTGCTCGCGTTGTAGCCCAAGCTGGCCTCGAACTCACAACGCTCCGCCTACCTCAGCCTCCCGAGTGCTGGGATTAAAGGCGTGCGCCACCACGCCCGGCCAGAATGTACATTTTAAAAGAGTCTTAAATTGATCCTGTTCACGATACAGTTTGAGAATCAGTCGGGGGCCTAGACCTCAATCAACTGTTCCCTATAAGCCAAGCTGGGGAAGATCATGACTGTTTAAGTCAGAACTCAGGAAACATTTGGTTTGTCTCACTTGGAGAAGGTAAGGGGCAAGGGGGGAAGAAGACAGAGAGAACATATGAGCAGTTTATCCAAGGTCTCAAGGATCTTGAGACTCAGCTGACCTCTTGAAATGTTCTTTGTGTAAGACAGTTTCTACTGCTTGAATCTTAAACTGAAATGTTTATGAAATGGAGGCCACAATTTGGAGATACTACAGATTCAGAATCCAGTGACTGGATGTGATCAATATTTTCCTTAACCCCAAATGCAATTGGTCTCAGAGTGACTGTTTGCTTCTCCGTTTCTATTTTAAAAGTCTAGATTCCCAAAGGAAAAGGTTAGAAAGATCCAAGCTATGGACCACACCAAGATATGTTGAGGACCAGTCTCCCTTCTCCCCTCTTTCCAATTGAAAGTACATGCCAACTCACTTAGTCATGAGGCTGTAGAGGCCTTGCCAGCATCCAAGAGGCCAGAGTTGCAGTGAGCATGACTGATGGTGATCACGCCATGTGGGGTGGGGGAAACCCTCCAGACACAGTGAGTTTATTCTCTGGATCCATCTGGGGTCATCTGGAGGATATGGCCTCAGAGAAGGATATCTCCAGTGCAAGAGAAGACCCAACAGGTAAAGCACAGTTATGTGCTGATGGAGTAGAGATGCAAACTTATTTCTTCCAAAGGTACTTACTGTTCTAACACCTGCTGTGACCCAGCCCTGGCCAGGTTCTGGGAAAAATGAGAGAAGATGCTCAGTTCCATGTCAGACCCACAGGGATTGTTCTGGAAGGATGGTCTTCTCAGAGTCAAGTGGGAATGAAAACAACCAGCCCTTACTCTTGGGTTCAACTTGTCATCTTATTATAGGAAGGGAAAAATTTTTTATTTTTTGCCTCCTAAAAGCTGCCTTTCCAGATTGCCCTAGGTCCATCTCCTGATCAAGAGATTTACTTGCTTAGTTTGCTTGTAGAATTATATACTGTCATATGCTTGTCTACTCCTTGCTTTCCTGAACTCATCTTCTAGTACACCCCCACCTTCTATGCCAGTAATCAGTTTATTACCAATTAGCACCAAATCCATCTTTATTTGCCTTCTGCCTGATAATGGGGTTAGGCCATGTATTTCTCCTTTGGAGCAGGAGCATGTAAGCTTGTTAATAGAGCTGGAGAGAGAGGGTTTTTTTCTCTTCCTGGTTCCTGTGAGTCTGCTAGACTTCTGCAGGGCATACTTTCTTGGGGCATCAGGTTCTGAGAGCAGGTGGTTTCTGCTGTATTGTGCTCTGCATGTCCTGCAGAGGACATCTTTCCCCAATTCTTGACTGGCAAGCAGAGGGGGACTTCTTGAGCTCCTGCAGTGCCCACTGGCTAGCAGTTCTCCCTAGTCCCAGACACTTTCACTGGCAGATTTCCAGTACTAGCAAAGCACCTCCTCATTAATGGTCTCCCTAAGCACTCCCTTGAGTGGCTGTATCCCAAGTTCCAAGGTATACTACAAGTATTTCCAAGGTTCCTGTGGATACCTTCTCCTGACACCCCAGAAGGCACATTCCCAGAAAACTGAACCACCTAGGAATCTCTGGGACTTTTCTGAGATCCAGGGGACCATGGCTGTGCCCTCTCTGAAGTCTTAATCCAAGCTCAAGTGAGTGGGGAGGGAGGAATCTTTCTTGGGTACCATGTCTCAGCTCTGAGGAACAGTGTCTGCTACCTATAGCTGCAATTCCTGGATTCTTTGAGATTTCTGGCACTATTCTAATTTTATTAGTAAGTCTTCATACTAGACTTTTTCTGTTTGAATTACTATGTAGTTTCTGTGTCTTGGTTAAATCCTTTGAGCAGAACTTGGAGCAGAATGTTTGGTTTTCTACTAGTATGAAAAGAAAGGTACCCAGGTATGGGTCTATATAGCTTTATGAGCATTGATAGTTGTATAGCTTGATGCTCAAGGTCTTAGAAGGAATGGAATTAGAGGATTAGTAACAAGAAATTCCAGGGGAAAAAGTATATGGATAAATATCTCTTATGAAAGAACGTAGCCAGCAGAGAGATGTGTTGTGTGACTGCTCGAAAACACCAGACAACATAGAGGAGATTCACAATGAGGCTGCCAAGAGGATGTGCTTGGCATCTGTCAGCAGCCATCCCATGGCTTACTGAGTGAACCCGTGAGCAGAGGAGCCAGTTTGGTAGGGATGGAGGTTATGTGGGCAATTGATAGGATGGAGTTCCCTCTCACAAGGGTTATCTTGGCTAAAAGTACATCTGGATGCCTAATCTGCCTATAACAGAAACTAACACTGAGCCCCCTGTGTAACTAGCCAGCCATCGGGTGGCAGGGTGACTAAGTTGGACCTGTTCTATCATAAAAGTACCAGAGATTTGTCATCATTGGAACTGATGCATATTCTAGGTTTGCCTTCTTTGCACACAGAGCTTGTGTCAGTACCCTTCATGGGTGCATGGGATGCCTTACCTACCATCATGGCATTCTGTAAGCAGTGCTTCTGACTCAGGAGCTCCTGTCTCAGCAGGACAAGTGAGGCAATGAGATAACACCCATGGAATTAACCAGTCTCTCCTTATATCCCAGCTGGACGTGTCTGTGCTAAATACAAGGTATGGTGACTTACTGAAGACTCGGCTGAAGCTACCTTTGGGAGACAGCACCCAGGCAGGACAAAGCACATGCTTTGAATTAGAGAAGATGATATAGCACTATCACTCCATGGCCAGAAGACATGACCCTGAAGCTCAAAGAATACAGATGGGAGTTGTGTCTCTTATTATGCCTAACAACCCATACACAGAATCGATGCTTCAAACAGAGTGGTTTAAAGTGGTTCCATTACATCGAAAGATAAAAACCTGGTCATTGCGGGCTTACCCCTGAACTGACAGGAAGAAAAAGAAGCTACTCTGCTGGTTGGAGGAGTTGATCCTGATCATGAAGGAGTCTTTGAGTTGCAGCTACATAGTGGAGGCAAGAAAGATAATTTCTGGAACCTGTAAAATTCCCTGGGGTACGTAATTCATCCTTGCCCAGTACTAAAGGTGAATGCAAAACTACTGTCACCTGAACCCAGGCAGGGTGATGAGGGCTTGAGAAATTAAGGTTCTGATCATTCCACCATATGGGAAACCCCAGCCTGACTGAATAGCACAGAATGGTAGTGAATAAAGGAAATCGGAGGTTTTAGTAGTGATCTTAAGGCCGATCACAAAAAAAGAGGACGGTACTATTTTGTGTATTTTCTCCACAGGAGAAATGTTGGGTGAGATTTGAGGAGACAGAAGTAGAGAGGAGCTGCACTCCCAAGCTTCCCTTGGAGATACAGGAGTTGAAGGAATTGAGGCCATAGCGGGAATGTCTCTGAGAAGATTCCAGGCTCCAGGACTGCGGTTTCCCCAATAATTCTGTAGCTATACATGATTAGAGGGCAAGTGTGTTCTCAGGGTTCTGAGAGAACTTTGTTCTCTCTGGCGCTAGGAGATATAGTAATACCTGGGCATCTTGGCTGGTGGTGACAAGGGCAGGGGCAGTGTTAACCTCAGACTTGCCATGCAGAGTCTCTGTTTCTTAGGGGCATGGTGGCCAGAGATTCACAGCCTCCTTAGGGCATAGCCAGGAGTGGGACCCAATTGTGGCATTTTCACTGAGGAGGACAATCTTCCAGGGACAAAGAGGGTTCTAAGCTGTGAGGATGGGTAATTAGATATAATATTTTAAGGAACCACTCACTCCTTTATTTCTGGCCCATGCATTATGACTGTGTGAGAAACAGAATCATGTACTGGCCGCTGGTTTAAAAGTCCCTAACCTGCCAGGTGTGGGCTCACAATCAGCCACAGCTAAGGCTTTCCTGTAGCACTGCAATATTCTATGAAGTCAGTTAATTCTGGAACATGGGCTGTATATTCTTTGGAGTTCAGATTAGGAAGTGGGACTGTTAATGAGTGCAGTAGCATGAAAGATTTACTATTATGGGGATTCCATGTAGTGTGAGCCAGAAAAGAAGTCAGTGGAAAGCTGTTTTCTCTTTATCTCATGGCAGGCCTGAGATAGCTACAGGTCACGGAAGTGGTCACAAAGAAAAACTATCCATGAAGTAATTAGGGCAAGGACCAATGGATCTGTGTGTGATGGCCGATTTTATATATTGACTTGCAGGGCCCAGTTATGTAACTGAACTGGAACCCAGATGTGGTTAGCATCGACAGCGAGTTCATGTTAAGCAAAGATTACCCTTGATCATGTGGTGGGGGGCTCATCTAATCAGCTGAAAATCCTCAAAGCGCTAAGTGGGGTTTCCCAGAGAAGAAGAATTCCTACCTGTGGTCTGCAGCATCAGCTCTTGCCTGAGTTTCCAGTTCTCCCACACAGACCAAGGGAACTCAGCTCGTTCCATTCTTGTGTGGATTCCAAGCAGCACTGAGCACAAGACTTGGCCCAGCGTGGATGCTCAATAAATATTTCCTGTATCGAAATGACATCCATCTGTCGAAGTCGGTGTGAACAGAGCTCTGCCTTGGGGCAGAGGCGGAAGCTGAGGGACCTAGGAGGGCCTTTCCTGTCCTTAGATCCTATGACAGTGAGTGGGAAGTGCTCCAGATTGTGAATGGGTTGTTGGGAGACAAAATGAGAAGGGAATCTGGGATCTATAAAGAAAAATTGAACTTTTCGGGGGAGTGCGGGAATCGATGCAACTCAGGAGGGAAATCCTGAAACTTGGGCTTTGTTAAACACTGCTTGCTGAAGTTGAGGACTTACGTTAGTCCTTCTGATGGGCCAGGCGCTATCTACACACTTTCTAGACATTAACTCATGTCCCCTTTGTGATACCCCATGAGATAACTGCTATTATGATCCCTGTCTCACAGATGGGGAAAAGGAGGAACAAAGAGGTGAAGTAGCTAGGAAAGGATCTATTTCTCCCCCCAGGGGCTCCTTCTCTGGGCAGGGTTCCCTCAGGCAAAGGCTAGTGGCCTTTCTGTCTATCCTGTATAATTCTAGCCCAAAGCTGTGTTGGATTTTGTCTTCCTGATTTTGTCAAGAAAGTCTCAAGGGGCCGAGTACATTTTCGGGACCCATGGTTTGCTCTGCATCTGCCCTGGTGGTCTCCTGTGTGGGGACAGATTTCTGAGCAAATCTTTTCACCCTGAGCTGCAGAGCCAGCTCTGTGGCCACATGTGCAATTCATAAAGTTTGCGTTTTCCACAGAACTGGGTTTCCAGAGCATCTTGGCCTGAGCACTGCAAGCTTTCAAGAATCTCAGCTCAGAAATGCTGTCCACAGATTGCTCAGATACATACATCCTCTGCGCGGCTGTGAAGTTTGGCACGGGTATCCTATTATTGCTCCAGGATCTGATTTTGGAGTTTTATTTTATTAATATTCTTTTCTACAGGGATGTTTTCTTGGGGGGTGGAATCTGGACCAGCACTATTTCCCACTGACATCCCTATCTGGCCTCTTTCTGTCATTTTTGACCTCATTTGCCACTCTGACTCATATCCTTCTAACCTAAAGGTTGGTCCTTGTGCAGTGCATGGAAATTAGAATGTGACCATGGAACGTGATTATGATCACTATGAATGTGCAGCTACCACATTAATTTATGAATTCTCTGTTTACATTAATTTTTTTCTGAAACAAAATAAGCTTGACTTTAAAGCCAGAGCCTGGGGTTGTAAGATTTAGTCTTGGCCTTTGTTGGGACCCCTGCTCTGGCTTCCAGCTCTATAGTGAGCTGTGAAATCTCCTCAGACAGCCTTTCCAGTGTATAGGACAGGTGTGTTGGTCCCCAGCTGATGCTAGCCACATTTATGAACTCCTTGTTCAAACCAATGAGGTTGGGGATGAACAGGTTTGCTACTTTTGTGCCCAGAGTGGACATCAGAGTGTTGCTAAGGCTGAGAACCTTGGATTCTGGGCTGTGGAGGATTGTTATTTTCCTGCCACACTCCTAGGACACTGGGCCTTGCCAATTTTGAAACTCTTGGGCTACCACCAATTTCTAGTTCAGGGAATAGCCCAGAACTCCTCTTTTAGGGGTTGTATTATGTTCCCTCCAAAGCAGATATGTTAAAATTCTAACTCCTAGTACCTCAAAACGAGACCTCATTTGGAAACAGGGTCATTGTACATGCAACTAGTTAAGATGAGGTCATGCTGGAGTATGGTGGACCTTTAATCCTGGTGTCCTTATTAGAGAAGGAGAGGAGACACAGAGACAGCTAGGGAGAAGGTCATGTGACAATGAAGGCAGAGATTGGAGTGATGTACCTGTCCATGCATCCAATAGAGGAAAACCAGATTGCCATTGTCAGAAAAATGCCAAAGCAAGGAAGAGGTAAGAAGGAATTTCCTCATAGGTTTCAAAGGGACAAACATCCTGTGGACACCTGGGCCTTGGACCTCTCCCCTCCGGAATAGTGAGACAATACATTTCTGTTGTTTTAAGGCCCCTACTTTGTAGCATTTTGTTATGGAAGACCTAGGACTTGAATACACCTTCCAGGTCAAGGTGAGCAGCTTTCCTGTCCTCCAGTCCCAGTCACCCTCCACCCTCCAGGGTCCTTCCATCTTGCTTCTGGAGCACTCATGATACTGGGTGCCTTATTCAGAGAGGGAGTGTTGCAAAGGTAGTAGTGACACCAGGTGCTTTGGTTTTGTTGACCATTCCATCATTTCTTTCTATCACAATTCTGTTCAAAGCATAACCTGGTGGGTGACCAAGGGCCAGTCAGAGTTTGGAGCCAACATCCCTTTGCTTGAGTTTTCCTTTCTAGAGAAGAGCCTACTCTGTCACTCTGGAGACCAAACTGAGACCCTGATTTAACGAAAGATATTCTCAGAAGCTGATAGAGCAGGGCTCTCTGTGGGCAGTACAAGACTGGTGAAAGTCAAAGGTTTGTGTAATGCAAACTCTTGCTTATTTTTATGGTACTTGGCAGTCAGAACTAGGACATGAGCTACAGAATAAAGGAAACCAATAGACAACTCTTGTCCTTTGAGTATACAGAGAATATATTGGCATACTTAGCCTTGGTCTCTGTGATTTAGGGTGTAGAATTCTACATTTTTTAGTTGTTCTCTTCTTGATATTCTTTCCAAAATTCCCAACCTTGGCTTTTTATCCACTACTTTGGTCTTAGGGTTCCATATTGGGCTTCCTTTTCTTGTCTTTAGGAACATACACAAGGCCTTCTCACTTAGGCCTTGGTGAGAGACGGTTTTCAGACACTTTAAGCATGTATGGATTTAGACCTGGTTGTGCAACTGTCCTTCTCTGTAGAATGGGATTTACACAGGAAGAACACAGGCTAAGAAGAGATGAAGTCTTAGGGCTTCTGGCAGGAGAAGAATTTCTTCAGAATGGCCAATGGGCCAATATGAATTGTAATCCATGAACAAAGCTCCAAGTAGGAGAAGTAGGTCTGAACTCCAGTGCTGAGAGATTCAGTCTTAGTCTGTTGGTCTTATAAAAAATATTTATTGAGCAGTTACTATGTACCATGCACTGAGGAAACAGTGATGAGCAAAGCTTATCAAAACCTTCCCCTTCCCTGCTTTCTTTCAACAGGATTACAACAAGAGAATAACTAGGAAGGTCAAGCAAGAATTCTTATGCTGGAAGAATTAGAAACAAATTCAGAGATGCAGTGTGCTAGATTAGTACAAGTGACTCAGGATAGAAGCTATGCAAAATGCCTGGTGCTGGTGCCATGTTTTTTTGTGCACAGTTGGCTACTGGGAACAAGGCAAAGTCCTCTGCTAAGACTCGCTGAAAGAGCTATTGGAAGTGTATATTGGAAGTATGGACTCCTACATATTTCCAGAAAAGGAGATGAAATTAAGAAATCTTCTCCTAAACAGTATCTTCCCACATGGTCTGAAGGGAAAAGGAGACACAGAACTGGAAAGGGAAGGAGGGGAAGAAGAAAGACTAATGCTGGCTTTTTGGCTCCATTCCACAAAGACCATAGTCTCTGGATGTGGCAGAGCAGGGCAACTCCATGGGTGCCCTGGGGATGAGGGGCCACACAAAGTCCTGTCTTTCCATGGCCACCCAGAGTAAGAGTCATGCTATAGCTTCTTGGGGTCCCATGTATGTTTCTGTGATGGAGCACCTGCGACAGTCTAGGTGCTGACTTCTGACAGTAGCCAGAGGGGGAAATAAAGGTCACAGACCTGTGTGGAGAGTGTCTGGCGTGGAGTCCCAAGATCCCTGCATCCAGGAGTCCCTGGATCTTAATTTCACAGCAGGCTCAACTGTGCTCTGCACACAGACCTTCTAACTGGGTGTGTCTAATCCGGCTCTTAGACAGGAGCATTTGAGACAGCACCTGTCAGTCTGCCTCTGCCATGTATAGGTTTCTGTGGCCAGCAGTCAATTGGAAGAACGTATGAGCCCAGTGAGCCAACTTCCAGGGCACTCAGGGCCTCTTCTCTTCACTGTGGAGGCTTCTGGCCCTTTACAAAAATGTCTGATTTGAGTGACCTGAGCCAACCATTGGCTTTA
Source organism: Dasyprocta punctata (assembly GCA_004363535.1). NCBI lineage: Eukaryota > Metazoa > Chordata > Mammalia > Rodentia > Dasyproctidae > Dasyprocta > Dasyprocta punctata. The sequence continues at coordinate 20,121 of RJWM01003564.1, read as the reverse complement.
GTCAGAAGTATGCAATGCTTTACCCACTTCCCTCCCCACACACCCGTGCACACACACACTTAGGTAAGAGCTTTGGGTTTCACTTTACTCTGTGGGTTGTGTATTTTTGCAGGCTGTCAATGGTCATTTCCCTACCTTACTTATCTAACTGCCTTCCTAAGCCATTCTAAGAACAGGATCTGGGTTTGGCTCTTTGCTCTTAAATGTCTACTCCAGCCAAAAGGACATTCTTCTCTTCCTGCAGGAGGCTGGGAATGTTTCTCCACTTTTAAGCCTTCATAGTTTGTTCTTTTTTCATCAATCATATGGGATTATTTCCATCTAAATGACTCGCAGACAGGCTGTGTTAATGGGGGGGGGGGTGCACACATGCGTGTTCATGCAGGCCTGTGTGTTTTGAAGCTGGGATTCTGGAACAAAGGAGAATGCTGTGGAAGAACACGTGGTTTTGGTATAGAACTGAACTTGGCATTGGATCCTTCTGCTCATTCTCCAGGCCTTAATTGTGCATATTTTAATCAGGACACACTTCTGGCCCATGTGTATAAAATTTAACTTTGGCTCATCTAAAAGGGTTCTAAACTTGGAGATTTTAGCTGCAGAAAATGCCTTTTGAAACAAAGCCGTTTGAGGTTCATATGCCATTGTAAGAAATAATACAGAGATATTCTCTGCACAGTCATAGCCACTTTCCCTGATAACATCTTGTAAAACCACAGTAATGATACATTTCAGATAAAGAACAATTTCATCACTACCATGGATTACTCCACCAACTCCCTCTTCACCAACCACTGCTCTATTCTTCCTTTCTGTAATTTTGAAAGACATGATTTCTATCAGGCCAACCCTGGAAAAGCTGACTTTATTCCTTGCTAGCATCCTAAGCTTCCTGCCATCTTGATAGATAGAAAATCTATTCCTCGTGCTGCTTCCAGATTAAGTATTGTGCTATCATGGGCAACTACGTAGACTTTAGAGGCTGATTGTCTGGCATGAGCCGCTTAATGAAATTACTGACTGTGTGATCTAAGACCAGTTACAAACCTTCTCCGTCCTTTTGTATGTGAAATTGTGATGCTGTTTCCAGTTGAGAGGATTGTTAAGAACTAACCAAGTTGATAGATCCAAAGTACCAAGAACAGTGCTTCTCAGGGTTAAATGTCAGGCCGGTCCCATGGGTCTTATTAAAATGCAGCTTCTGATATGGTAGGTGAGTCTTGAGAGTTTCTGTCGGGGGTACCTTGGTGTCGCTGCTGGTCCATGGCCCACAGTTTGCATAGTAGGGACTCAGGTGAGTGTCTGACACCACGTGAGCACTCAGTAATCATTGTTCGTGTTTTCCAGCACGAGCCTGCAGTTATGTTGGCTAGACCCTGAAGCAGTGAGTCTGAGGCTCAGAGTGCAGACTCTGGAAGAACCCTGACTTTTCCAGGCCCAGGGCCAGATTGAACACCAAGATGGAGGCCAGTGGTCAGCCCATACAGAAAGGAGTAATAGAGTTCTTCTGGTACCATTGGTCCCAAGTATTTGGACTTGTGCTCCCTTCTGTAGGGAGAGACTGGCCCCAAAAGGCACTGGGCTGCCCCATTCCCTCCTCTTCTATTTCCAAGACAGCACCTGTGGCCATGGCCACCATTCTTCCACGTGGGCAGGCAAGTGTGGGGTCAAGAGTGGGACCTGCTGAGACAGGTGAAGCAAGCAGGGCCACCCATGCCCAGGTGGCTGTGAGAAGCTCTGAACTGCTCACGGTTGGTCTGCCCTTAATCCACCAGTGACAGTCATGGGAAGGGTAGCGCGCCCTGGGAGCAGTCCCGCAGTGGCCCCTCCTGGAGTCTCTGAGCTCACTTTGCCATGCTTACTGAGCAAGCATCCTTGGAGAAGGTGAGTAAGCTGAGGTTTTTCTAAGAGAATTGGGAACTCCACCTCCAGGCATCAAATTCCACAGGAACATAGCCTTGTAAAGATGCAAAGAACTGGTGCATGAAGTTAAACTCTTGCCTTCCTTACCTTCCATGTCTTCCCAAAGAGAAAGCATTACCAATTCACTGGGTGTGCATTTCTTGAGTATGACATCTATGGGCATACCAGGAACTATTCATGTATCACAATAATGAGGTCATAGTGGGTGTACTTTTACTTCTTTTCCCTTCTTAATAAATCCTGGGTCTTTTTTCATATTAACATGGGGACTTACCTCATACTTCTTAATAGCTACACACAACTCAATGAATATGTCACAATGTGCTTGAATCATGCTCTACAAATGAACCCATTTCTATCCAAATTTTTTGCCTTTTCAGGTTGCAGTGAACAACTTCTAAGACTAATACCTGGCAGTGAAATTGCTAGTGCAAAGGGTAAATGATGTACATTTTTGATGGGGGTTGTCATCCAAAAAGATCGCGCTCCTCACTATTTAGCTTTCACTAAAGTGGATGTAAATTCACTTGATACACCTACTGATTTTTCATCCTTGCCAGTCTGATGGGGAAAGATATCTTGTACTATAATTTTTTGGTGTGGTGGTACTAGGGGTTGAACCCAGGGCCACATTCCCAGTCTTTTAAAAATTTTATTTTATTTTTATTTTGAGACAGGGTCTCACTAAGTGACTAAGTTCCTTAGGCTGGGCTCAAACTTACATTTCACAGGCCTCAGTGTCTCAGTGTCTTGGAATTACAGGCATGGGTCACTAAGCCTGGCTTTGCACTCATTTAAAATTGCACTTCTCTAATCACTGTAATAACTGCACATTTCTTCTGATGTTTCTTTGCTATGTGCATCTCAAGAAACCAGGTTTTGAGGAGCCCCTGACCAGGGTGCCCCACCTGCTCATGTGGCTTTCCACTGAGGAGGCTCCACCATGAGCTTCCCCATGGGAGGTAAGGGATATTTATTTTTTTAATGTAAAGCTGCTGCAGAAGCAGGCATAGCAGCCCCCAGGGGCCTGCAGCTCATGTTGGAAGAAAGAAAAAGCTTCCGTGTGACAGCAGACTCTCTCTGTTTGGGGAACCGTTCATCGTCAGCACGTCTCTGTAACGATGCAAGTTCAGCCAGCCCGCTGTGTCCAAGCACAGGGCCAGTCCACGAATCTTCATAGCCCTGCGACTGTGCAGTGTGGTTAATGGGAGCAATCCTGGGCTAGCTGCCAGGAGACCCAAGTTCAAACCCTGGTTCTCCCTGAGAAGGGCATGCATAAGCTGCCCCCAGCTCTTTTTCTGCTCATCCTCTTTGCCATCTTGTAGCTTCAGACCTGCCTACTCTCCTCCAGGTTCACTGTTCACTTGGCTTCCATGGTACTGTTTTTGCTGGCTCTTTTCCCAGTCCTGTGACCACTCTTCCCCTCCCATCTTTGTAGGGTCCCTGTCTGTAGGTCTGCCAAGTCCCTCCATGCATTCTAGAGTGCTCCAGAAAGCTCTCAGGCAGCCGCCCTTATTAGGGCTCCAGCCCACAACCTCTGCTTCTTTTGGAGCAGGTCTCTGGTGTCCTGTGCCCATGAACATGCACAGAGTCCTCATTTGAATGTGTTTCTCCCTCAAGGCTCCTCTTCCCACGTGTGTGGTTTAGAAATGGTGTCTACTAGTTACTTAGGCCAGAGACCTAGACAATCCTCTTTGTCACCAGGAATTATTTGATGATTCCTCAATGTTCAACTGAATAAAATTCAGACTCCAGATTTATCTCAACTTAATTTCCTGGTTTTCCTACCCCGAGTTCCTTACAGTATCCCATATTCAAGTCAAACTGGGCTGCTTAAAATTAGTCAAATCGTGCCTGGCTGGCAAGCACAAGGTTATGAATTTGATCCCTGGTACCAAAACAAAACAAAATAAAAAATAAATAAAATAAAATTAGTCAAATGATCATATTTTTTCTGGTTTCTGCACAGAGAGGAGAGTCTCTCAGTCTTGGTATTATTAATATTTGAATTGGATAATTCTTTGTTGTAAGGACTGTATTGTGTATTATTAAGATGTTTAGAAAACAGCTTTTGCCTTACCTGGTGGCATCGCTGCTTCCTCAAGTTACTGCAATTAAAAAGGCTGCCAGACATTGTCAAATGTGCACCTAGGGGACAAAATCACCCCCTGATAAATCATCACCCCCTGGTAAATCACCACCACTGCCCAGAGTCATATTGCTTCATTTGCATGGAAAGTTACCTCCCATATCTCCCTACCCTCGTTGTAACATAGTGATCAATTTGTAAAAGCAAATTACAGAAAAATATACACGCTATGAGCACAAATTAATGAGGACTGGAACAGAATATGCAGAAATGGGTGTAGTAATGTAAGTCATGTTTTCCTGAGCTACTCTTCTGCAGGGTTAAAAATGTTACCACTTTATACCCAACTGCATCTGGCTGTCTTTCACCTGCACTGTTATTGCAAAACTCTGGCTTTAGAAATTTCATGACAGACAAGTTGCCCCAGCCATGGAATCTGCCTTCAGGTCTTAGGAACATCTTGGGCTGAATGAAATCCTTAAGTGAGGTACCAACCATGCACCAATGTCCTGTCCTATGGAATTCACACATGTCAGGTATGTTTGGAGATATCTGGATCCCAGTGTTAGATCTGAGCCATTTTAGAATGAACCCTCTGCTGCAGTAGGAAGTGGGATTATGAATAATTTACCAGCATTGAATTTTCTTAAATGTGCTTGTTATTCTATTTTTTTTTTTTATGTCTGATTCAAGCACAGGTCTTGCTTCCCAAACTGCTGAACTCCCACTGGTCTGTCCACTCTCAGTATGATGGAATGCAGGCTCCCATTCTCCCTCAAGGACCCATGCTTTGCCTTCTGAGGGGACTTTTTACAGGGCTGCTCTGGAGTGTAGTACTTCGGTACTTTTCTTTTCCCCTCCTTTGTGCACAGTCCTTGAAGACACAGGGTGCTATAGGCCCCCTGTGCGTACTTTCACTGCTTGCTGATGCTCTAACTATGTGATCTGATTCCTTGAGTACTTGACATTCACCATGTGCCGGGAACTGGTGACAGAGAGGAACTGATAGAACATGAAGTCCTTCCATGAATACCCAGGACAACAGGGTCCTGGATCTTCTCTGCCACATTTCACAGGCACCCCGACCTACTCTCCAACTTCTCTACCACATAGTGTCCTATCCATAAAATGGGAGAGATAGTCCCCACCCTGGGAATCTGGTGAGACTTTCTACTTAAGTGCATTGAGCCTTGGAGAGAACGTCATCATTTATTAAAAGGCAAATTTCGGTTATCTGTTCATTTTAGACCAGGAACCAGTGCTGTGGTTTTTCAGTAAAATGTCCCCATGGTCTCCTGTCTTCAGACGTCTGATGTCTTTCACTTAAAGAACTCATGCTCAGGAAGAACTCAGCAAGGGGTGAAGATTGAAACCCAATTCCAATCCTTCCTGACCTACATCCCACCATCAGGTCCTCAGATGTTCTCCTGTAGTCTCAAGGAACGTCTAGAAGCAGGGGCAACTTAGAGCCATGACTGAAAACCAAGTGCAGGATGTGAGGTTTCTGAGAAGGTTTTCTTTCTAATAGAAGCCCATTGCTCAATAATCAGCAAATTTATGGGCAGGAAGCTTCTTCCTTCAGGAACCCATTTGGGAGTTGTGAGGGGCTTGGAGATTGTAGTTGTGGCTCCTTTGGAAAAGAAAAGCTGTTCCGTCTCTAAGGTTTACTCATTATAAAAGACTGGGGTACAGAATGTGGTGACCGTGTTGGAGAGAGGAAGGAGATTGGTTGGGAGGTACAGCTGGACAATGTCTTGTTTATCCAAACATATAAGACAAGGTATGAATGGACTTGTCAGAACACAGGATAACCACTCTGCCAGAAGATTTTAGAAAAATGTAATCATTTGGGAAGGAAATCTTCCTAATAGGTATTACACCTTCTCCAGCTCCTTAAAAGTAGTACATGGACTGGTCTTTGGCCTCTTCCATATTTTGGCTTTGTTGATTATCACTTGCACCCTGAGCTGTAGCCAATCTCCTGTTCCATACTCTAAAACACACCCCAGTTTTGAGCTTTTTCTGCCTTTTTCTCCACACATTTACCTCCTTTGCATCTTCGAGTCTGTATTCTCCTAAAAGCACTGTGCATGGCTTCAGGTATACCACGAATGGTGCCAACTAAATATCTCTACATGAACAACAGGACCATCAAATCTCTTCCATTTTAAAGTTCCATCCAGTTAGTAAAGTACTTTCATTGTTGGTTTTTTTTTCAAACTGTAATGTGAAGGGGGAAAACAGTTCATTGTCTCATTCACTTTCTAAGCATTTTGTTGCCTCCTTACATTGTCCCACACATAATGTCAGGCATATAAGGATAAAGATGAATCAAATTTGTTCATTTCCTCCAGGAGCATAAGATTTAAAATTAATGAGAATACAGTGGGTACAATTCAATATGACATGTGCTCTCCTGGGGCACTGAGGCTGGAAGAACTTTAGGCAAACTTGAGCCTGAAACACAGGATAAGTAGCATGTCTCCCTTGCTTTCATTCAGGAATAGATAATGCATAGATTAAACAAACCAGTTTGATGCAACAGGTATATAATGAACATGCCTACATGCCATAGAGCTTAGAAAAATGGTAGGGACCTTATACTTAGTGACCCAAGACAAAGGTATTTTTAAAATTCTTTCTGATTTCCATATTCTTTTCTTACCTTTATCACTGTCACCAGTTGTATCTGGTATATCTTCTTGCCCTTCTTCTTTGTCATCTAACCTGCTACTTCTAATCTACTGATTTCTAGGAAAGTGGTTAATTGAATTTGTAGAATCAGTATCCTTTCAATCCTGACTGGCTACACATTTCAGGCCTCTGAGAAATTAATTTAATACCCATCTTTGTGTCCATGCTCAGAAATTCTGATTTAATTAATCAAGATGGGGTTTGGATTCCCTAGCTAAAACTAGCATGCATCCGAAGTTTAGGATTGCTTATCTTATAAGCAATTCTAGATCCTTAAATTTGGATCAACTAGGGATGACCTAGTCTCACCTATGAAATTAAGTACACAAGCTTGGTGACAGCTCTTTCCTAAGCACAAAATTCATTTTTAAATCTCTAGGGTGTGAAGACACAGTTCTGGCCTCTCCACTAGTTGTAGCAGCCAGTGTACAAGTCTAATGACAGAGCTGCCCCCGGCCAAGAAATGGCCCCATTCATGCTTCAAGATGTCTTAATACTTCACAAGCAGTTATGAATAGTGGTTGAGTTCATTCCTAATCAGGCGTTTAAAATCTCAGCTAATAAATACTGGTGCTAACAATGGCTCAGTATTTCATCATAATGGCCAAGTGATCAGAATTCAAGATCCTATAAAGTGAGGAGATTTAAGACTTAAGACTTGAAAACTAAATACAAGCTATGCTATATACACAGCAAAGTCAAATGTAATCCGACACTCCTAAAATATATCTAGTTGGGCAAAGTTTCAAAGTAGTGACAATCTGTCACCTTCTAATTTTGGAGACATCTCTCAAAGTTCAGCCTTGTCTAGTTTTGGTGACATCCAGTTATCTGTGACTTGAGTATGGCAGCTGCCTGCTGCTGTCTGATATGCTCCTGTAAGATTGTTTCAGTCAGCTGGCATACACTGAGCACCTATCATAGACCAACTGGGCGTAGACAAGCACAGACGTTTTCCTCAAGGCACTCACTGTTTTCTACAGCTTGAACCTCCAGCTGTCCTGAATCCTAGGAAAAGAAAGGAGATTTTCTAGGAAGCTGGAAGCAGGAGAGACATTCTTAGATAGGGGTTAGATTGGAGTGTGAGTAGTTTATTGGATACCAGGAAGCATTAGTAGGGGAGTAGGGGTGTGAAACAGAAGGGAAAGGAAGGAAACCAAGTGAAGGCTCACAGTCCAGTAAGCTGCCTGTGTGGGGACAATGGGATGTGAGTCCCACCGGAGACTTCGATGTGACAGCATAGACTGTGGCTCAGTGTTATTCCATCTAAATGTGAAAATGCTGGGGATATTTATTGTCTGCCATTAGTTAAGGGCCACTTCTAAGGGCACTAACTCTCATAACCTGGCTTGCCTGTTATTGCACTGGCCAATCTTGTCCCCCACAGCTGGTAAAAAAGCCACCCATCAGGAAGCCTCTGAACTCTCAGGAAACAGCCTCGGACTCAGCAGATCTCAGAATCTGTAGCCCATGGTCATTGGAGGGGATGGAGAAATGGCAGTGCAAATCGTGTCCCCCAGCCACACTAGGGATGCACAAACTGTGTGTGAGCTTGGAGAGTCATACTGTTAACTCCTCAGAATTATCAGTTTCTGGGCCCCATGGAAATGAGTCTGAGCCTCATGGAGGGAACTTCTTACCCACAAAGAGGCAGGGATACTTTGCAAACCTTCCCTTGGTGACTAGAACAATGGATGTCCCAGCAATTTTTGATCATCAGACTCTGAGTTTGTTAGCAAACTGGTATAGAAGGTTTGCCCATGACTTTTTCAAGTCATACTGGATTTCAGGCTAATCAACTGGGATTTGAGTCTCAGCTTTCCCATGTTGTAGCTCTGTGATTTTGGAGAGTTGTTTAATTTCCTGAATCTTATGTTTCTTGCCTATGAAAAGAGACTGTCAACCAGGCTGGCTCCTCCAGGTTCCTGCTGACTCGTCAGTTTGCAGCACCCAGTTCACCCAGCACAGATTTGGGGTGATTTTTAGGGAACACACAGCAAATGACCCATTGTGGGAGCCCTGCCTTGGTCTTGAGTAAAGCTGCTGGCTGTAAGCCACTTAGAGCTGGGCTTCAGCTCCTGCTGCTGTCTTTTCCAGGGCTGGAGCCAGAGTGCAGGTAGCAGCCCAGTCTGTGGGAACAACACCCTGGACTGAGTCCTGGCTCTACAGATTACTGGCTGTATCACTCCCAGCAAACAAACCACTGTCCATTTTGAGTCTCAGTTCCCTCACTTGTGCAATGGATTAAACCAGATTGTACACTAATAGTGCTTTGCATTGTGCGGTATGTAGCAAGGACTCAATGTCAGCCTCCTGCTGTCACCTTTTGTCCTGATAGGGATCCCACTCAGTGGAGCTGGGAGGGAGCACTGGGCACTTTGTGAGCTGCTCTGAAGTCCTGATGTCATGGAAACAGATGCTCTTTGCCTGTCTCTGTCTGTAATTGTTAAGCTTTCTTCTCTTCCACAATTAGACATATTGAGTTCAAAAGAGACATTGTCTCACACTAATGAATAGATTAATAGCCTCCCTCCCCAGATGCAAGAGTTTTTATCTGCCTCTTGAAATAATTATGACATCCCTGGGAGGGAGGAAAGCTGCAGGAAGCCACACAGAACTAAATAATTCACACCTGATATACCTGAGCCCCACCCTTGGCTGAGAGGTGGGAGCCTGTGACCATGGCACAGTGGACTGGCTTGAAGGTCACTTGGGGGAACACATGAGGTGGGTTCCCATTGTCTGGTCCTTAACCAGTTATTCGGGGAAAAATGAAACGTTGACTCTAACATCATAGGGTGTAGTGAGAGCAAAAGGAGGTGGAGGAAGGAAAAGCAATGCATGCCTTTCAAGCATGGGCTCAAGCTTACAGTTCACAGATGTGTCCTGGCAAGCCTGGGCCAGGCAGAGGATGCCAGACCAGCTCAGGACTGGAGTTGGGAGGCTGGCCATTACTGGTGAGCAGGTGGACACTGCACACTAGTCTCTCCTTTCTGTGTAGGAAGGTCTCCAGAAAGTCAGTCACGGTTTTTTGGGCTGAATCTTCCCTGGTTTGGTGTGGGTCTCTAGACTGAACATCAGCAGATCCATTTCTTGCTCTGGTTGGGGGGCAGACCATATAAGTCAATGTTGTATATGTGAGAAACCCCACCAAGGCTTGTTTCCTTTATTCCTAATGCATCTCCCAGCTGGCTGATGCTGGAACCAGGCTGTTAGAACCATTAGCCAGTGCAGGGTCCCTGCTCCCACATGCTGGGGAGCCCCACCCTATTAGCATTTGATGAGACCTGACACTTTCTCACTTTCCCTGCAGGAGGTCAGCAGCCAACCAAGGAAGTAGAACTTCTAAGGAGAAAAATGTTTCCAAAAACTTGAGAAGAGTATCAGAATTTTTTAACAAACACAGATTTCATAATTATTCTCTTGTTTTCATAATACACTGTGGCCTACTTTGAAATGAGTATTTAAAAAAAAAAACCTACCAGCTCACACTGTAGAAGGCAGTACGTTTTCTTCCCCTAGAATTCACATTTTAATTTTAGAGGTAGAGTAAAAGAAAAACACTGGGACCAAAGTATCCAGCATTTCAAGAGAAGCCCCCATCCCTGGCTTGGCCAATTTGTAGGAACTGGCCTGCCCAGAGGGATTGGAAGTCTAAACAAAGCCAACCACTAGCTTCCAAATTGATTTTCAAACCAAAATTGGAACAGCTCTCCAATGCTCCCAGGATTTGGGGCCATTAATACTAAGAACAATGAGAAGGAAAAAGTGAGTGTGCAAGAGGTGATTTATGACCAAAAGGAAGTTGCAAGCTCGGAAACTTGTATGTAACCCAATCACAGGCCGGTCTGGAGATGTGCCAGGGAAGAGATGGAGAATGTAAAGGGAGAGGGTTTGGAGGGAAAGGAAAACCTATGAAAGGTTACATGGGCTTTGGGTCTGCAATGAACAGGCGAGGAGCTGACCATATTGAACTTCTCATAACCACAGCAGGTTTCTGTGCAGCTGTCGTCAGCGCCTAAGACACCCCACCAACCTTTCCTTTTATTTATTTCTTGCCATTATTCCATCACTGAGCAGGTTAAATGGCAGGAAGAGAGTCTCCCACCAGAGTGTGAGATTGCGGCCACTGTAGCTCAAACCCAAGGTCTCCTTTCAGGTGTCAAGTTCTAAAGTATCAAGGTCGCAGCTCCAGCTGCAATCGGTGTGACCAGCCACAGCCAAGTTAGAGCAGAGGAACGCAGGAAAGTGAGGCCGGGCAGTCAGATCCCGGCCAGGTGTTCTGGGAATGGACACCTGACCTCACCCTTTTTAAAGTTTGTATTTGCAAAAGTTATTTATAATTGTTCACAGATAATACGAATAATTATAATTCATATTATAATGAATATCATATAATTGATGCGTGGTAAATTGCACAAATTTAAAGTTTGCAATCTGATGAGTTTTCTTCCCCTAGACACGTGTTTGCCAATGAAAGCACAATTACAATCAAGACAATGAACATAACCATCACCCCCAAAAGTTTTCTAGATTCTTGTAAATCCATTCCTCCCTTCTTCCCTGCCTGCAGGCAGACAATGATCTGGATTCTGTCATTGTAGATTTATTAGAATTTTCTACAATTTTTAATAAAGAAGATCATTCAGTATGTATCTTTCTGTCTCTGTTGTGGCCTGGAAACTACTGGCCTGGCTTCTTGCAGCATAATTATTTTGACATACATTCATCTGGTTACATATACCAATAGTTACTCCTTTTAGAGTAGTAGTCCATTGTATCAATATACCACAGTATATTTACTCATTCGCCTATTAATGGGCGTTTGGGTCATTTCCAAACTGCGGGTATTACAAATAAAGCTACAATGAACATTCATGCATAAATCTCTGTGTGGAAATGTATTTCATTCCTTTTTTGGATGAAATGGTTGTGTTATAGGTATTTGTTATCTTGTAGGTATTTCTCAGGCTTTCTAGCAAACTGCCAACCTGTTGTATGTGTGACTGTACCATATGGTATGACATGCATGAGAATTTTATTTGCTCCATATACTCATCGACATTTGATACAGACCTTTCAACTTTAGCCATTCTGGTAGAAGTACAGTGAGATCTCAGTGTGATTTTAATTGGTATTTCTCTAATAGCTAATACCTAATAACTAAATATCTTGTTATGTGATTTGTGTATCATCTTTGGTGAATGACTGCTTAAATCTTTTCTCATTTTTAAAGCTGGATTTTTCATCTTCTTATTATTGAGTTATAAGAGTTTTAAAATATATTCTATGCACAAATCTTTTGTCACATGTTTTACAATGTTTTTTGAGTTTGTGACTTGCATTTTTTGTTTTCATAAGAATGTCCATAGTTAGCACGTATTTTAAATTGTGATGGAGTCCAACATATAGGTTTTTAAAAAGTGGTTCATACTTTTTATGTCATATTTAAGAACCGTTCTCTAGTCCAGAGTCATTTAGATTTTTTTCTGAGGTTTTCTCCTATGAGCTTCATAGTTTTACCCTTACATTTGGGCCTATTTTGTATTTCAAGCTAAACTGTTTATATAGTATAAAGTAAGGATGAAGGTTTCTGGTGTTTTTGTTTTATTTATTTATTTATTTATTTATTTATTTATTTATTGGTACTGGTGATCAAACTCACAAACTCACACCTGCCAGGCAGGTGCTTACGCCACTGAGCTAAATTCCCAGCCCTATTTTTTTGAGACAGGGTCTCATTATGCAGTTCAGACTGACTTTGAACTCACTTTGTAGCCAAGGCTGGTCTTGACCTCACAATGATCCTCCTGCCTCAGCCTCCCGAGTGCTGGGATTAAAAGCATGTGCCACCACTCCCGGCATTTTTTTTATTTTAAAGAGAATAAAACAAAACAAAATAAATCAGAACTAAGCAGATCAGAACAGAACAATGCAAGTAACACAGAACTTCAGAACAAGACAGCAAGAAATCAACAATGGCTATCATAATGACTGTTGTTTTCTTCGAAATAGTTGTCCATACCTTCAGACACAATAAATTCAAACAAAATAAAATAGTATAAAACTAATCAAAACAAAAAAGTGAAAGCATTATGGGCCTTTGAAACCAGACAATAGGAAACCAACAGTACCTACCGTAATGTCTCTTGTTTTCCTCAAAATAGCTGTCCATACCTTCACACATATTGAAATCAAATAATAGAAAACAGACTAAAACCAATCAAAACAAAGCATAAAAGCATTCTTGAACTTCAAAACAAGATGACAGGAAATCAGCAATGTCTGTCATAATGTCTCGTTTTCTTCAAAGTAGCTGTTCATACCATCACACATAATAAAATCAATTCTTGTAAATTTTTTAGGAGAAGTTCTAGGCATTTATAAGCCTATACATGTATATCTATCCTTTCTGATTAGAGGAAAAAACAAAAGAAAACAAAACACAAGAAAAACAAGAAGCAAAAGAGACAAATAAATAACAATGACAAAGAGCCCAAAACAATAACAATAGAGGCTTTCACAATGAGGTGATAGGAACATAACAAAGGTTGTTATTTTGCTTCATTATCTTCAAAAGAGTTACTCAGATTACAAGATATAGACTTGCAAAATTGATCTTATCCTATGAATGGTTACTGTTTTGTTCCAAGAACTAATAGATTCAGTAGTACAATCATCCTGGCTACCCTAAGTGTTTATATCCAAATTTATATCTTTTTTCTTTTCCTTTCCTTCTTTCCTCCTTTTTCCTAAGTTATTTTTTCCCCTTTGAGCAGTTTCTTATCCTTTCACAGTATTTACTGAAGATTTTGTATCCTATTTACTCTTTCAGTTTCTTACACTAGGGAAACAATACAGTGTTCACACATGTGAGTTTGATTTATTTTACTTATCAGTATGGTCTTGAGTCACATCCATTTACCTATAAAAGCCTCAATGTGATCCTTCTTAATAGCTGAGTAGTACTCCATTGTATAAAAATACCACACCTTTTTATCCATTCCTCAGCTGATGGGCATTGGGTTGTTTCCAAGATATAGCTATTACAAATTGTGCTGCTATAAACATGGGTGCATATATATCACTGTGGTATGATGTTTTCAATTCTTCTGGGAATATGCCTAGAAGAAGAATAGCTGGGTCAAATGGGACCTCCAATCCCATTTTTGAGGAACCTCCAGACTGATTTCCACAGTGGTTGCAGAAATCAACACTCCTAACAACAGTGCAGGAGAGTTCCTTTTTACCCCGCAGGCTCTCCAGCATTTGTTATTGGTGTTTTCTTGATCCTGGTCATTCTTTCTGGAGTGAGATGGAATCTCAGTGTTGTTTTAATTCGCAGTTCTCTAATGACCAATGATGCTGAACATTTTTTCATGTATTTATATGCCATTTGTGTTTCTTCAGCTGAGAAGAGTATACTCATCTCAGATGCCCATTTTTGGATTGGGTCTTTGAATTTAGGGGGCCTGATTTTTTAAAATCCTTTATATGTTCTGGATAGAAGTCCTTTGTCTGAGGGACAGTTGAGTAAGATTTTTTTTCCCAATTCATGGGTTTTCTTTTTACTCTGTTAGAGATTTCTTTTGACATACAAAACCTCTTTAATAAGATGAGGTGCCAGTTGTTGATTCTGGGGAGCATTTCCCGTGCAGTTTGATTTTTGTTCATGAATTCTCTGCCTACCCCTATATCATCAAGATTTCTACCTACTTTGTCTTCCAGCAGATTTAGTGTTTCTGTTTTAATATTTAGATCTGTGATCCATTTTGACTTTAGTTTAGTGCATGGTGATAGGCATGGGTCTAGTTTTAGTTTTTGGCATATGGAAAGCCAGTTTTTCCAGCACCACTTATTAAAGAGGCTGTCTTTTTTCCAGTGTACATGTTTGGCCCTTTGTCAAATATAAGGTGGCTGAGTGTGTTTGTAGTTGTGGTTGTATCTTCTAATCTATTTCATTGACTTCAGGTCTGTTTTGATTCCAGTACCATGCTGATTTTATCATAGTAGCTTTGTAGTACAACTTCAAGTCATGGATTGTGATGCCCCCTGCCTTGCCTTTGTTGCCCAGGATTGCCTTTGCTTTTCTAGGTCCATTCTGGGTCTAGATGAATTTTAGGAATGATTTCTCTAAATCTGTGAGGTATGCTAATGGTATTTTAATTGGAATTGCACCGAATCTGTATAACAATTTTGGGAGAATCGCCATTTTCACAACGTTTGTTCTTCCTATCCGTGAACAAGGAATGTCTTTCCATTTTCTGAGATCCTCTTTGATTTCTTTTTTCAGAGTACTGTAATTTTCACTGAATAGATCTTTTACTTCCTTTGTTAGATTGATTCCTAAGTATTTCATGTTTTTGGATGCTATTGTGAAGGATGTGGTTTCACTTACTTCTCTCTCAGTAAATTTGTTGTTTTGCATACAGGAATGGTATTGATTTTTGAGTGATTTTGTATCTATCTACATTACTGAATTTGGTTATTTACATCTAGAAGTCTTTCAATGACGTTTTGAGGGTCTTCTATGTAAAGTATCATGTCATCAGTAAATAATTATGATCTAACTTCTTCCTTTCTTATCCTTATTCCTTTTATTTCTTTCTCTTGTCTATTTACTCTGGCCAATGTTTCCAGCACTATACTGAATATGAGTGGTGATAGTGGACAGTCTTGTCTTGTTCCTGATTTTAGAGTGAAAGCTTTCAATTTTTGACCATCTAATATGATGCTGACTGTTGGTTTGTCATAGATGGTTTTATCAGATTGAGATAAAGACCACTTATTCTGATTTGCCATAGGGTTCTTATCATGAATGAGTGTTGGACTTCAACAAAAGCTTTTTCTGCATCTATTGAAATGATCATGTGTTCTCATTGTTGCCTCTATTGATATGGTGTATTACATTTATTAATTTGCATATGTTGAGCCATCCCTGCATTCCTGGGATAAATCGCACTTGGTTGTGGTGTATAATCTTCTTGATGACTTGCTGCATTCTGTTTGCCAGTATTTCATTGAGGATTTTTGCATCTATGTTCATTAGGGAGATTGGCCTGTAGTTCTCTTTTTGGTTGGGTTTTTCTCTGATTTTGGTATTAGGGTAATACTTGTTTCCAGGAATGAGTTAGGGAGAATCACTTCCCTTTCAATTTCATTAAAGAGTTTGAGGAGTGTTGGCATTAAGTCTTCCTTGAATTTCTTGTAGAATTCAGTTGCGAATCCATTGGGACCTGGGCTTTTCTTTGTTGGTAAGGTTCTAATTACATTTTCAATTTCATTAACTGAAATTGGGTTATTCAGCAGTTTTACATCTTCTTGATCCAGCTTTGGTAAGTCATGCTTCTAGAAATCTGTCCGTTTCTTCTGTGTTATCAAACCTATGAGACTAAAGGTTTTCAAAGTAGGTATTGATGATCTTCTGTATTTCCACAGGGTCTGTGGTAATTTCACCCATTTCATTTCTTACTGCTTAAATTTGAGTTTTTTCTTTCCTTTTTAAAATAAGGTTGGTTAGGGGCTTATCAATTTTATTTATTCTTTCAAAGAACAAACTCTGATACATTAATTCTTTATATTGTTTTCTTAGTCTCTATTGCATTAATTTCTGCTCTGATCTTTATAATTTCCTGCCTTCTTTTGGCTTTGGGTTTGACTTGCTCTTCTTTTTCTAGATGTTTGAGGTGTAGCATCAGGTTGTCTATTTATGTTCATTCTGTTTTCCTGATGTGGGAATTCATTGCAATAAATTTCCCTCTGAGCCCTGCTTTCATTGCATCCCACAGGTTCTGGTAAGTTGTATTTGTATTTTTGTTTGCTTATAGATATTATTTAATTTCTTCTTTAATTTCCTCTGTGACCCATTGATTGTTCAAGAGAGTATTATTTAACTTACATGTGTTTATGGAGTTTTTGCAGGTTTTTTTGGTCATTAATTTCTAATTTTATGGCACTATGATCAGATAATAGGCATGGGATAATTTCAATTCTTTTGCATTTATTTAAGCATGTTTTATGGGCTAGTATATTATCTATTTTAGAGAATGTCCCATGTTAAGCTGAGAAGAATGTATATTCTGATGTTGTTGGGTGGAACACTCTGTACATGTCTACTAAGTCCATTTGTTCACAAGTTTGATTTAGTTCTGTTATTTCTTTGCTGATTTTCTGTCTAGTTGATCTGTCTCTTTGTGTCAATGGAGAGGTAAGGTCCCCTGTTATAATTGTGTTATTACTTATTTGATTTTTCATTTCTATTAATATTTGTTTTATATAACTGGGTGCTCCCATATTTGTTGCATATATATTTAAGGTTGTTATCTCTTCCTCTTGAAGTTTTCCCCTAACCAGTATGTGGTGACCTTCTTTATCTCTTTTGATCATTCTTGGTTTGAAGTTCTCATTGTCTGCAAACAGAGTAACTACCCTTGCTTTTATGGGGGGGGGTTCCTGTTGCATGAAGTATTGTTTTCCATCCTTTGACTTTCAGCCTATGAATTTTCTTTTGGGTTAGATGGGTTTCTTGTATACAGCATATGGTTGGATGTTGTTTCTTGATCCATTCTGCCAGTCTGTTTCTTTTACTTGGTGAATTGAGGCCATTTACATTAATGGTTATAACTGATATATATTGGCTTATTTTTGCCATGTTATCTTTCTGCTGTTGGTTCTTTACCTTTCCCCTCTGTTCAGTTGTTTGCTCTGCTTAGTGGTTTTTTTTTTCCGTTGGAATTCCTGGAGTTGTAGTTATGTTTATGTCCATCTAGAATATTTTTCCATATTCTTAGCAGAGTTGGTTTGGTGGTCATGAAGCTCTTCAGCTCTTCTTTGTCATGGAAGTATCTTATTTCTCCATCCATTTTGAAGGACAGTTTTGAAGGGCACATCAGTCTGGGTTGGAAGTCATTTTCCTTTAGGATTTGAAATACTTCATGCTCTTCATGACTTCATTTTTTGTATGGAGAAATCTGCTGTGATTCTGATGGGCTTTCCTTTATACGTGATCTGTCTCTTTTTTCTAACAACTTTCAATATTCTCTTTTATGTTGAATTTCTGGGATGTTGATTATTATAAGTCTGGGTGTAGATGTATTTTGGTTATGGCTAATTGGAGTTCTATATGCTTCACTTATCTGTATGTCAGTTTCCTTTCCCATGTTTGGGAAATTTTCAGCTATTACTTCTGTAAATAGTCTTTTGATATCATTTGTGCTGTCACCTTCTTTTTGTTCACACCTATCAATCATATATTGTTTTTCTTTATATTATCTTGCAACTGTTGAATTATTTCCTGATCCCTTGTTATTTTTAAAAGATCTTTCCTTTCCTGTTCACTTGCTGCAATCTTGTCTTTGAAGTCTGAAAGTTTATCTTCACATTCATTGAGGTGGTTTTGCTAGCTTTTGGTGGAATTTTTTATTTCTTGGATATCTCTTTGAATCTGTTTCATGCCTTCTGTTTCTTTCTTAAATTGTTCATTCAAAGTTTTCATCTTTTTGCAGTGTTCCTCAATTTTTTAAACTATGTCTTCTTTAGATGTGTTCAGCATTTCTTTTATTACATTTATCATTTCTTCTTTTACCTGGGAGATGATTTCTGATCTGAGTTCCTTTTATAGCTCATGGAATTGTTTCTTTACTTCAGTTGCTATCATTTCAGAAGTTTCAAGTATATGTTTTACACTTTCTTCTATGTCCATGTGTCCTAGGCTTGGTTGAGATGGGCTGAAAGTTTGAGATTACATTTTGCTCTTTTTTTTTTTTTTTTTTTTTTTTTTTTTTTTTTTTTTTTTTTTTTTTTTTTTTTTTTTTTTTTTTTTTTTTTTTTTTTTTTTTGTCATTTTCCTATATTCCCCAGGTTCCTAGTGGCACTCAAAGGCCCTTCAAATGTGGGGAATATGCTGGGAGGACCTTCAGCACACCTCACATGGCACTCCAAAGCTCCCTGGCTGCTTGAGTTTGCTGGGCAGAACTCTACCAGGTTCTGAGTGGCATACCAAGGCTGAACAGTTAGATGGAGTACACTGTATAGGCCTTCAGTTCATGCCACACAGCACACCAAAGCTTCCTGGCTGTTTGGAGTCACTGAGCTGGATTCTACCAGGTTCCAATGGAAGTGCTGAGGTTGCATGGCTAGCTAGAGTTCACTGTGCAGGTCTTTAGTTTGTGCCACTCAGCACAGAAGGTTCCCCTGCCAATCGGGGTCACTGGGTAGGGCCCAGCCAGGACCGAGCCATTTCCCAAAGGTCTCCACATGTTTGGGGATGCTGGGGGTGGCCCTACCAGGTTCCAAGCGAGGTGCCAAGGCTGTACCGCTGAAGCTGCACCCCTAGGTAGTTTTCGCTGTGCAGGCCTTCAGCACATACATTTTTGTTTTTTACACATGGCTGATCGCTGTTATACAGTTTGTGAGAAGGTTATCTTTCCTGTGTTGAATCACTTTGGCATTTTGGTCAAAAAATTTACTGACCATATATGCATAGGTCTGTGTTTGACTTTCTTTTGTTTCCTTTTTTTCTATATATCTATTTTTTGCAAACAACAGTCTTGATTGCTATCACCTTATAATATTCTTTCCAACATCATTCTTTTTCAAAATTGTTTTGTCTAGTATAGGTCCTTTATATTTCCTTACACATTTGACTTGCCAATTTCTACCCAGAAAATTCTATTAACATTTGTACTGGGATTAAAATTAATTTATAGACAAAATTGGGTTAATTTTAGGTCATTGTTTTGAAGTATTTTTTCCTGCCCATTCCCTCTCTCCTTTCCATCTGTTACTACAATTATAGGTGTACTAAGCCACTTGAAGCTGTCTCACAGCTTCTGATTTCTTTACTTTTTTCTCAGTCTTTCCCTATCTGTATAATTTTTAATAGTCTTTATTGCTATGTCTTTTACTAATGTTTTCTGCAGTGTCTAATTGTCAGGTAACCTTAACAAATGTATTTTTATTTCAAATTTTGCATTTTTTAAATCTAGAAGTTCAATTTGGGTCCTTTTTGTATCTTATATGTATATTCTCTTAATACCCTATGCTTTCCTCTGCCTTCTGGAATGCATAGAATACAGTTATAATGAGCCTTTAAGTGTTCTTGTATACTAATTCTATCATCTGTATCATTTCTGGGTCTGTTTTCTTTTCTTTTTTTTTTATTTGAGCGAAGAAAAACAAAACAAACAAAAACTACAACAACAACAACAACAAAAACGACATATATAGTAAAAACAATAAGCAAAAGAGACAAGCAAACAACTAGAGTAAATACACAACATTGCAGGTTTACAAAACCGGAAGATAGAAGCTTGACAATGGTTGCAATATTGCGCATCGTTATCTTTAAAATGGTTTCTTACATTAACAGATATAGACATGCAAGATTGATCTAATCATATGAGTATTAATTGTTC